>WTSP01025409.1:38181-50741 GCA_025331215.1 Actenoides lindsayi | reverse complement strand
TTTTCTCCAGGCTCAACAAGCCCAGGTCCCTCAGCTGCTCCTCACCACACTTGTGCTCTAGACCCTTCCCCAGCTTTATTGCCCTTCTTTGGGTGTGCTCCAGCACCATAATGGAGTGAGGGGCCCCAAACTGAACCCAGTGTTTGAGGTGTGGCCTCACCAGTGCTGAGTACAAGGGGATGATCCCTCCCCTAGTCCTGCTGGCCACACCAGTGCTGATCCAAGCCAGGATGCCATGTGCCTTCTTAGCCACTTGGACACACTGTTGGCTCATTCATCCAGCTGTCAACCAACACCCCTAGGTCCTTTTTTTGCTGGGCATCTTATCAGGTATGGAAGGGTTTGGGCAAGGGGTATGGTCATAGACTAATTCCATATTTAATGGAAAGGTTTTGCCATTTAACTCCACTCATGGTGAGCTTTCGGTTCTCTGCGGTGCCGGGAGCAGCTGGGGCTTTCCAAGGGCAGGCAGCACGAGGCAGCAGGCAGCGTCTGCCAACAACGTGTTGCTACGGGCGGGCAGCATGGGCCAGCTCAAGGACCTCTCTTTCCTGCCATTGTTATCCCTGCAACCCTGGAATTTCATCCAAATGGATTTGACCCCTTGCTAAACAGCCTGTGCATACTTCCCTGATTAGGGGATTCCTGCGTGAGGAGAGGATGGAGTCAGGGGCGTGGAGGTGGAAGGAGAATGGTTTGCTCCAACCCTGCCAAAGTGACAGGAGCGTGCTGCTCTGTGCCGGACACGTGGCTTTGAGCAACACCAGCAGCAACTGCTAAAGGGGACAGAAAGATAATGCCAAGGATGCAGTTGCTCTTCCCCCAGCTTGCGTTTGATTGTAGCAGGGGCCATTTATGCCCCGTGCTTTAGGAAAAGTCTGCGTGCAGAAATTGTTTCCACTGGGCTTTAACTTTGGCCATCCACTCAACTATGCATTCCCCTGCAGTCACTTGCTATTATTATGGTTTTAATCAGTAAAGGTTACACAGCTCTGTCTATTGTCTCAGTAGAGTTTTGGTCACAAAGTTCACATGGTCACGCCGAGCTGAAAACTGAAGTTATCAAGCAATCAAGCTAAGCACGTTTGCTGGCATTAGGGCTCCCTGTTTGTTTTATTCACACACACTCAACCTTCCTCTCCTGCCCTCCCTTCTCCCAAGCCCCACGGCCAGCTCACCGGCTCGGAGCAGCATCGTTGCTTTGTTGCGAGCTGCGACCTCGCCTCACGTAGCCAGCTGAATGAAGTTCTATCTCTGTACCCATCTAAACTGCCATTTGGACAGGGGCGAGGCGGGTGTGCCTTGGCAGTGAATGATGTTACGGCGAAGAGACGCGTCCAGTTGGAGGGACAAAGCACATTGTTTGTGGCCGTGCTGCATTGATCTCAGCCTCACGCCAGGCTGCTCCCAGCCAGTGGAGTCCAATGCCGTAATTGATTGAGAGTTCTTCCCGTGCCAAAACAATGACAAAAGATAAAGAGGGATTTGGACGTTCTTCCCTTTTCGCCCTCATCCAGACTCTAAAGAAGCAAACAGCTTCTTCACACATGCGTGCAAGCAGGTATGAAGAAAATGATGAGATAAAAGTGCACGCAGGGGACTGAAATTGCGGAACAAATTCTGTTCTTCGTCGCGCTGGCAATAGTGCCGTGTAAACAACATCAAGATTTCGTCCCCTGCAATTAAATGGAACTTTCATCTTCTACCATAAAGGTAGAAAAGGTTATATCTGATAATCTACGTGCAGTGATGCTCTGGAGACTTTTCAGTAGCCATTTCATTCTTGTGCTCTGAAAATGCTGGTAATTAAACCTGACGGACACAAGAACCTACTTCACATTAGGCTTGCACAACACAGAGCTCCTGAGAAAGGCCAGAACAGCAGATACTCTTCTTTCAGGCTCCTTTTGCTTCTCAACAAGCAGTGACAAGGAGCAAACCAGAGATCTGGAAGTTCCTACAAACCAAACCCTTTTGCTAAAGCTGTCTCCGCAGCCCCAATTTCTGGGAGTACCTGCTGAGACCAATGTGAGGGCAGAGAGGCATCTAGAAAACACAAAATTACTTCACAGCCCTACAGTCAGCTTTTCAAGTCTTTTCTTTCTCTTTGTGTAGAAGTGCTCAATGAACCTAAAAGAGTATTTATGAGAAACTTTCAGAACGGTTTTAAAAAACCCAAACCCCCCAGTGGTGTAAGGACAGGAATCAGAACTCTGCGTAAGAGATAGAAATACATATTAACGCTGGAGTTGGTGACATAGATTAGCTTTTTTTCCCCAACTTGCCTTTGCTTTCTTTCCTTACGATCTCCAGGCTGTCACAGATGCTGTTCACAGTACTCTCCAAGCGGTGAGGTTGCAGAGGCAGCACAGAGAGCAGCCCTTGCCTGCAAGGGAAAGTGAGCTTTTATTTACACCATGAATATCCCACAGCACTTAAAGATGTCAGGTTGTTTGCTTTTGTGGTTTGGTTGGTTGGTTGTTTTTAAGGGAGACGTGTTTTAGAAAACACGCTTGCTTGCTCCAAACCCTCATAGTGTCTCTCAGAGAGGAAACAGAACTAACAGAGATCTTGAAGATGCCACCGGGCACACACAAGTAACAATAGTGTCTCCTGCAGTAAAACCACTGCAGCTGTGGAAGGTGACTGTGTGAGCACGGATGGCTGGAAGGCACCCTGCTCTGTCTCTGCTATTTGGAAGTTGCTGGGGGTTTTCTGAGATTTATGTTTTATATATATATATTATTTCTTAATTGTTTATCTTCTCTGTAAAAGCAACAGTTTGACAGCAAAGCAGAGCTTGGCAGGCGATTTAGCTTACCAGTGAGAAGAGCTGTCATCTATTGTAGTGTATGGTACCAGAAAAGAGCAAAGAAAACACAGAGATAAATTCTGAGAATTATAAAAAAACAAACAAACCAAGCCCTAATTTTAAAATCCTGTGGCTGTGTGAAAACACAGCTATGGCAAGAGGAGCAGACAATGAATTTCTACTGAATATTTTTTGGCTGAAATGTCCTCAGCGTATCTGGATTATCCACTGTCAGCTCAAACAGGTCCATAGGATCATGGGTTAACCCAGGTTGGAAGGAACCCAAGATCACCCAGCTTTCCAGTACTCAGTGAAGACGACAGGGGAAGAAAAATGTCTCTTGGTAAATAGCTACATTAGCACATACAAGGGAGGATGTGCAGTGACAATGGAAATGCCAACCTCTGACTTGTACCAGTTAACTCCAGAGGAAGCAGGTAAAAGCTGCTATTGCACAGTTATGGTTTTTACCATATGAATTACAATGAAGTAAGCCCAGATTAAGTGAGTTTATAATCAGTCTTCCAAATCTAGTCAAAGGAGGTGTTGGGGAGAGGTAGTGTTGTTCAGCAAATACAGTTTAACCCAGACAGAATTGTGAGTAACAAGTAACAAAAGAACTCAGAAAAAAAACCACCAAAACAAACATTTCTCCCTCAACCCAAACCTCCCTTAACCCCAAATCTTCACTTGCAGGTCTGACTTTGTTTGGCATGTTGTTGTTCACATGTAGCAAACTTGACCTTTAATCTCAGGAACGCTCAAGAATTCCAAGGAAAGAAAATGGCTCAACAACAGAATAGCAAAAAGCTAGGAAAGACCACATTACGTGCTGAGCTCTGAACCAAATATCTACTCAGGGAGCGAGCAAAGGCCCTGCATGATGAAGTAGAAAGTTGCTAATGACAGACAAGCTCCAAACTGAGTTGTTACTGCAGATTCTCAGGTGCCCATCAGATGAAAAAAATTGTAGCAAAGGAAAATATAAGAAACCATCAAGTTCTCATGGTCTATTGGATATTGAACAGCTGCCCAGCAAAGAGCATTTACTTGTCTCAAGCCACTTTTCCAAAGCTTTGTTAAATCAATTGTAAATACATCTCCTAAAAACCCCAGAGCTGCATTGGCAGGAGGAAAGATGTGGTGACCCAAAGGGTCTTTTCTATCTCTAACTACCATGACCTCAGCTGGACATGCCCAAAAACTTTTAGAGGGGGATGTATGTTAACACTCACATGAGGACAGGGGCCCCTGGGGAGATGAATGCCTAGCAAAACATGGTCTGGCTAGCCAGGAATGAAAAGATCCTGTACACAGAGCTAGTATTAGTCCACTCAGGCAATTTCTTCTCTTATCTTTTTTCTCTTTAAACAACCATCTAACATTCTGTGGTTCTGTGATCAGCAGTCTCAGTGCAATGCAGGTGATCACTTTCAACTAGGCTTTCTATCCCAATTAGCAATGAACCTCACAGATTCCTCCAGATTAAAGTTCAAATGAACAGTTTACTTCAGCAGTATTGTAGAATATTTTTTTTTTTTTTTAAAGTCTATCATTATCAGAGAAGCAAAAAGTTTGTTTTGGGGAGAAATTGCAGCACATTTCAGATATTCTCTTCACTCAGTAACATCCACCCCCCCCAAAAAAAAAAAAGTCAATGACAATAGTAAGAATTAGGCCTGATTGATCTCCTGTTGCTAACACAACTTAAAGCAAAAAGGTTTCCAAGGAACATTATAAATATTTTCTGTGTTGTCTGCTTGAAAGTTTGTAGCTGAAAAGAAAAGCTTTTATTAAAAAATATTTCCATTTTTGCTTAGTTTTGAAATAATGTCTTTTTTTAAATATAAAATCATTACCAAAGGTTTTCAGAAACATTATATATACATTTTTTGTTTACAGCTTTCTATTCAACAGGCACATAAAAATGTTATAGGAGACTAAAAAAAAACAAACCAAAAAATCCCAAGCAAACAACAAACATCAAACCACATCCATTAAATATTTCCTGAGAGAGAAAAGGAATTACTGACATTGTCATTGTTTTCTTTTTAATGAGAAGCGAGCACAATGGCTTTGTTTCAATAGTAAGTTCTGAGGACTTGTCAGAACAAACATCATTAAGCACTAAAGTGGTGATGGTTGACTGCAATTAGATTCAGTGTTGCTACCCGAAGAGTTTATTGTATAATCAAAGTAAACCTACCTGGTTAAACTGAATCAAAGGATTAACAGAAAACCCAGCAAGGGAGCCTATAACTGTGTCAGACTGTAACCATCTGCATCACTGGCTTTTAGCATCCCAGACCAAAACCTGGGAATAGCATCAAGAAATTAATTATTGAGAAGGGTGAAGGGGTTTCCCTGCCCTCACTTTGACATGGAGCAGCAACAGGATGCCCTCAAAGTCTGAAATCAGGGAGATGTTGTAGTTTTAAGGTTTCTCCCACCATGAAGCCTGCCCACCACCATCAAGGTCACATTCAGCCCTAAAACGTGCTGAGACAGAGGACTGGAAAAGCACATACCTGGGGACATAAGCCTCTGGCTCTTGGTATCAGCTTTGTCAGTGCTGGAGATGAATATCTGAAGAAAACAGAAGTTAGTTTGGGATTTTTCTGGTGTTCAAATAAGGGGAAAAAACTCTTGCTTGGTGCTCTACAGTGATAGGACTTTTTTTTAGTCATTAACAACATTCAACTTGCCTTAAAAGCTGTGATGGGGAAAGGCTACACTTGAAAGAAAGATCAGGGTATGAACTTCTACCCAATCTCTGAGGGAGCTGGAGATTTTTTTTATCATCATCATCATCACCACCACCACTTTGTTATTGTCTTGAGATTATCCTTAACAACAAGGGCTATTTTTGAAACCGAAACATAAGTGAAAAATGCTCGGGTAGTGAGCCAAGGTTTCCTAGGGCACTGTTCCTTAGCTGGCTTTTTAAATGTTCTAGAAAACACTTCAAATAAGTAAATTGCATTAGCTTCACTGTAAAAAATGTCTTCCTTCTCTCCAGTCTAAATCACCTTTTAGTTTCAAACCATCACCCCTTGTCCTGTCCCAACAGGCCCTGCTCAAAAGTCTGTCCCCATCTTTCTGCCAGGCCCCTTCAAGTCCTGACAGGCCCCCAGAAGGTCTCCCCGGAGCCTTCTCCTCTCCAGGCTGAATTTTGTTACCTTCCTCACCCAAGCTGCTGCTCCAGGTCCCGGGTTACACATTTAAATCGAGATACCTCATCCTGGGGTGAGACCCCAGCCCTGGAGCACCCCTGTGCAATGCCTGGCTCATGATGGCTTTTTCTGAGCATTTTTAATTTGTTTAATGCTTTGTTTTGTTTGCCATGTCTAACCTTTGGGGGCTGGGGGGGTTCAGCCTGCACAGGAGGAGAGGAGGGACGAGCAGGAGCCGGAGACCAAAGACCTCGGGGGCAAGGAAGGAGAGGAAGTGAAGGAAGAGAGTGCCAAGCCAGAGCCCAAACAAGAGACTCCGGAGACCAAAGCAGAGAAGGATTTGAAAGCTGCCCAGAAAGCAGTGAAAAAACACAGGAACATGTACTGCAAAGTCGTCTTGCTGGATGACACCGTTTTTGAGTGTGCCGTGGATGTAAGTACTTCTGGGGGTTGTTTCTGCTTTGCCTTTTTTCCCTTCTAACCCTCCTTGAAAAATGACCACAAACACGATGTAATAGGGCTCTAATTTGCTGCCAGTGAATTACATGAGACGTGACTGCAGAACAGTCTTGCTGTGAGCTCTAACAGCTCACTTAGGGTGTTGTCAAAATCTCTGGGGGCCAAAGAATCTTGTTGTTGTGGGTTTTTTTTTAATTGTTCTACAATTTCCAGGGTGCTTTACTTTGTAACGGTGGGGAAAGGTTGGAAAAAAATCCCAAACTTCTCTTATTCATCTTCTCTCTCATTTGTATCCCAGACTAGAGTTTAGGTTTTTGGTGATAGGTTGGGGTAGTCTCAATATCTTCTGCCCCTTTCCATTGAATAAAATGGGTTGTCAAATCCATTAGTGCTTTTCTGTTCCCCCCCCAAGGTAGCTTTGCCTATCAGGCTGCTGGCTAACATCGCTCCTGGAGCTCGGATGTAAAGACAAACACGCTGCGTTTAGCCTGCAGTTGAATTTATTTGCAGTAAACAATTTAAAATTACCATGTTGACTTAGAGCCCTGAAAACCCCTTCGTCTGAGAGCTTTTCTTCTGCTTTAGTTTGTGCATTCTCTCACGGGGCTCTCTTGCTGTCAGGGCAATAAAAAGCTCCCAGAAATCCCCATTTCAGTATTGAAGTACTTGTCCGGAATATTAATAATCCGGTACTTACCATTCGACTATACTTCCATCAGCTTGTTTTTCCCCAGTCCTGCTGGCTAAATGGGCCAGGAGAGGGTATCTGGGCACAGAGCTCCTTGTCAAAGCAGTTACCTTGGGTGATCCTGGGCAAGTAGGTCAGCGTCGGCCGTTTGTGTAACGCCGTGATTGCCTGGGATCAGCTCACAGAGGCACTGTCCCCAGCGCTGTCCCCTCTGCCAGGGCTTTTCTCTGCGGCCCCCCAAAAGGAGAACTGGTTCCCAGAATGATGGTGCCACCTCGCTCTGGTTTTGGGTGGGAGTTTGCTGCGGCGGTGCCTTCCGATACCGGCAGGATGTAGGGGTGCTGTGGGTGCCGGAGCTGAGTGGTGCAGGATGTTGGAAGTCTCCTTCTGTAGGTCCAGGGCGTCGTGATTGGCACTGTGGAGGGGATTAGGAGGGGCTGCTCTGTTGGTGGGACCCTCTTGACTTGAGAGGTACCTTTGGCTTTGACACCAGTATAATCCCGCTCTAGCAATTAAGACTTAATTGAGAAGGAATTGCAAAGACCATCAGAATGCCTTTATCCAAGAAGAATAAGTGTAACCAGGCACCCTTTCCAGCTGACTGACATGAAAGGTTTTTAATCCCTATATGTCTTTACTTACCAATTCCTTGAGAAATATCCAGGCTAACACATGTACCACCTTACCTAGAGAGTCATAGAGTCGTGTTTTGGGTGGGGAGGGACCTTTCAGGGTCACCTGGTCCAACCCCACTGCAGGGAGCAGGGGCATCTGCAACTAGAGCAGGGTGCTCAGAGCCCCAGCCAACCTCCCCTGCGATGGGGCAGCCACCACCTCTCTGGGCAGCCTGGGCCAGGCTCTCACCATCCTCAGAGTCACCAATCTCTCCCTTCTCTCCAGTCTAAATCTCCCTCTTTTAGTTTTAACCCATCAGCCCTTGTCCTGTCCCAACAGGCCCTACTCAAAAGTCCGTCCCCATCTTTCTGCCAGGCCCCTTCAAGTCCTGAGAGGCCACCAGAAGGTCTCCCCAAGGAGTCAAGACATACACTCCAAGGACTGGAATAAACCAGGGCTATACTCTTGAATCACTTGCCATGCAAATCTGACTAGAAGGAGCAGCGCGGGCACCAGCGATGCATTAGTAAAGCTTATTTTGCGTCAGTGGAGCTGCACTTTCTTTTCAGCAGAGCCTCCAATCGAATGAGCTGCTCCTGGTTACCATAGTTCTGTGCCTCGGGGATGTTTTCCTTCATGCTTTTGGACTAAAAGGGGGCCAGTTCACTTCTGAGGGATTTGGCAAAAAAAAAAATAAATAAATAACAGAGGAGCTAGGGTTGCTCAGAGCGTGTTTCTCGAGGCGAGAAGTTGTGCGCTAAGCGGCTTTTGGTGTGTCAGGCGTGGCTGGAGAAGCTGGGTTTCAGCAGCAGCCTGCGTGGAGGAGAGGGCCATGGAAATGCCGTGGTCTCTGGTTCTCAAACACGGTTTCTTTTGTCACCCTGCTAAGCCAGGTTGCCCCCAGATGGGGGGACTGCAGCAGTGGGTTGTAGCAGCAGTTTTACACCCCGCGCTGATCATCTTTTGGTCACGACCTGATTGTCCGACAGCCCGGAGCTGGGAGGTACTGGTGCAGTAGATGTGCTTTGGGAGGCAAAATCCACACAGATCCTTGGTGTTGGTGGGGTGGTGTTGAGCAGCTCAGCCTCGGGGGGCTTCAGCCACGGCGCTGGTGGTGGCAGAGACCCGCTGCAGTTCCTGTTGCCTCTCTGGTGTGAGTTTCTATGCCCGAGGCTCTTTTCCTCAAGGGGGTGGGTGCTCAGACACAGCCAGGAGATCAGATTTTGAGCTCCTCGGGACTTTTCTCCCTTCTTGGCAGCGTATGGTGTGGTTTGATGCCGTTCCCTTTCCCCCCTCTCCCATGAACAAGGGCAGGCAAGAACCAAGCCCCTCCTATGGAATTTCTTTTGTCTGTTTTGCAGAAACATGCCAAGGGGCAGGATCTCCTTAAAAAAGTCTGTGACCACCTCAATCTCCTGGAAGAAGACTACTTCGGCTTGGCCATATGGGACACGCCAACCTCCAGGGTAAGCAGCTGCTCTCGCCCGGGTTCTGGACCCAGGAGGGTTCAGCTCTTTGAAGGACCATCTCTCCCTGGTGAGGGGATGGTGGAGAAGCTCTCCTTAAAACTCCTTTGGGTGTCCTCCAAAAAAAAAAAGACCAAGAGGGTCATCACAGAGGCAGAAGTTGTGAATAAATGACTAAAGGAGCGTGGGCTTCAGTAGAAAAGCTACGTGAACTGGTGTCTTCACCTAGAGAAAATTAATTGTATTTGTTTACTGCAAATCGATGCCATTAATTTGTACACCTATAGCTCAAGAAATCAGGGCTTTTCTGACTCAGATAAGACTCTAGAAAAGCAGCAGGTTTTTTAACTGTGGTTTTAACAGGTTAACTACTTCTAGGCTGCAGAAGATAAGCCTGAATATTGACACGCTGCAGGGGAACTTCACAGCCCTGGAGCCTGTGTTGACCAAGCCAAGCAGCAGTAAAAAGCTGCCTTCCTGGCATTTTGTGTAAGGTTCAGTCGGAGCCAGATTTGAGTTGAGGCTTTACCCTGCAAAAGAACACGCCTGACTCTTCATACCAAATCCCTTACTCACGTGCTTTCAGTTTGAGGTCTTTGTTTGGTTAGACTCAAGCAGTGTCTTATCTTTTAAACCCCTGGTTACCCTTTAACTCAGCAATTACTCAAGCTCTGTTTCATGAAGCTTGCCAAAAGCAGGTGAAATTGAACTCGAGAGCCAACTTTTGTGTCCTTTAGACCAGTTACATCGATCGACGTTCCTGTGCTTCACCTACAGCAGTTCCTTATGGGCCAGGTTACTACAACTGACAGGCTTTCATCATTCAATACTTCATAATTGCAAGTGTCAATTTTTAATACACAGGGAAAATAACTCTCCTCACATCCGTATGAGCTGGTGTTGATTCCTCCAAAAGCAAAAGGAGGTGCCTCCTTCCCCTGAGCTGACAAGGGCTTGGGGTGTGCAGCTTTTTAACTGTAAGGACTAAAACCAGGAAGTTTTGTCCGAGTTGTGTCCCAGAGCTGGGAGCTGAGGATGGTAAAGCCGCTGTGCAGGGGTTTGTCTCCAGGGCAGGGGTTTAGCTCCAGTGCACAGATTTAATTCCATTGCACAGGTTTGTCCTCAGTGCCCGGGTTTGTCCCCAGCACCAGGGTTTGTCCCCAGCGCCCGGGTTTGTCCCTAGCTCCGGGGTTTGTCTCCAGCGCTGAGTAACCTGCTCAGTGGAGTTCTGGTTTGCTCTTTTGTGGGAAAACACCACTTTGTTTGGATTTTTTTTTGTGAACCCTTCCAATTATGTTCCCTTGAACTTCAAAGTCTGAAGCTCCATCTCTCTCCGGCTTTCACTTCAAACAAGACCCAACACCGAGTTTCTAAGTAGAAATGATCTTAATTAGGAAGCCAAGGGATGAGCTCCTGCACCTCACCCGCAGCTCTGCGGAGCTAGCAGAGATACAGGGGTGTATTCCTGGACAGGAAAGGGCTCTGTGTGGGATTTTCCACCTTGATATTTAAGGAATAAACCCTCCCGAGGCTTGAGTGGTTTCCCACGTGCGACTAGTGGAGGGTGACGGCGGGACTGGGAGGTGGTGACAGCGGGTAGAGCAGCTGGTCGGCACCGGAGGAGCTTGGTGCTCACTCTGCTCTGAAAGGGAGGATTGTTTCGCCCTGATTCGTGAGGCAGTGAGGATAAAAGGGCCGTTAATTGCTGGCCTGTCCTTGTCGGCGGGATCGCGCGGGGCGAGGACGCGCGACTGTCCCCCGAAACCCGGCCGTCGGTGCTGCCGTCAGTCCTGGCACCAACCTGGCCGTAGGGATGCTCTGCTAAAAACAGTAGCCCTAAAAAGACAACCAGTGGGCCTGGCTGCCTTTCAAATGGATTTCCTATCCCCAGTTTTATAGGTTAGAGAGGCAAGCATGTCAACCGCTCAGATTAAATGTAAGTATCGCCGTCTCCCTGCCACGGAGTTACGTGTCCTGGTCAGGACAGATTAGCTCGGGGGATTCAATGAGTTAATTCCTTCACCTCGAGAGACCTGGATATCCAAGTGCTGCTCAGCGCTCGGCAAAACAGAGAAGGTGGTCGAGTGTAGCCTCTCCAGGAAGGCTGTCAAGCACCTCACTGTCCCCTTCAGCCGGGCAGCCCCTGACCTCTGCCAAGGGAAAGGCTCAGATCTGACGTGCCGGGAGCCGCTCGGAGCGAGCTGGCAAAAGCTGGAGTTGTTTTTTGAGGCTCATGTTGCACTGCCAGCCCACGAAACCCCAAATTACAGAGTTGGGGGGGGGGGAGAGGCTATATTTCTAAATTTGTAGCTGAGATAATTACTAGAAGCTTGAGTCATACTTAAAAGAGATGAAGTTTGTGTCACGCTGCTGTAAAAGATTCCAGCCTTCCCCAGCGATGGGATGTTTTCACTCATATTTCAGTGATTAAGTCGTTAAAAAACCATCACTAATAATAGAAAGTCTTGGCAATCTTTCTTCCGAGTAGGATAAGTTTGGAGACAGGGTGCTTCAAATGAGTGCAAACATCCTATTTGCCTGTTTTTAAGGGTTCTGGAGAGAAAAAAAACAACCCCAGTGCTGGATGTACCCGTGACCCTACCTTCTGCTGTTTGCTTGCAACCCTAATATGCTGCTTTTTTCTTTCCCTTCCTGTTCCTCCTGCCTCCTTACGAGTACCTGGTGGGTTGGAAATGCACCCACTGAGACCACAGACTGGAGTAAAAGTTGTGAAAAACACCCCATCTCTCCAGTTTCCCTGGCTGTGTTCCTGTCAATTGTTGTCCTTTTTGCCGTATTTTTAGCAATTTGCAGGTTTTTTTCTGTGGTGTTTCTGGAACGTCTGTTAAACTGTGAATGTTTTTATCCTCTTCCAGACATGGCTGGATCCTGCCAAAGAAATCAAAAAACAGGTTCATGGTAAGTAAATCCAATTCATCATGTTGGGGAGGTGTTTTTCCTCCCTCCTTTCCTAAACAAACCTGGCTTTGGTGAGCGATCCGGGGGGCCCAGGGCTGGGTGGGAGTTCAAGTGAGGGTGTCTGGAAGGGATCAGCACAGGTTCAAGCAGTTTGTGCATCCTTTCTCTTCTCCTTAAGTACATAGTGATGCTCTAGATGTAAGGAAAAAAAAAAAGATTTCCTTGGGAATACAGAGCTTGGGGTGTGTGGCCCTGTGCAGACCCCACGCTGTCCTTGCTACCACCAGACCCTGAGGTGGGAGAGCTGCTCCCTGTTAGGGGATGGGAGAATAGGTGTCTGTGGGAACCATTTAAATCATAGAATCATAGAATTGTCAGGGTTGGAAGGGACCTTAAAGATCATCCAGTTCCAACCCCCCTGCCATGGG
>WTSP01025409.1:10257-22274 GCA_025331215.1 Actenoides lindsayi | reverse complement strand
AAATTGTGCCTAGAGTAGCAAAGTGCTGCAGTGTTAATATCCAAGTATCTATTTGCTTATTTTTTTGCAATTGTATACTTTTCCAATACCAGTGATTTAAACCAGGCCTGGAATACGAATGCAACCCTAATATTTCTACCTTACTCGGTTACATTGATGAGTCAAGGAGCTGGCTGAGGCTGAAATGCAGCAATGTATATACACAGGCAACAGCTGAAAGCTCCACTTGCATAGACACCTTGTCAGCTATGGCTGGATCCAGCAGGTTAATAATGTTCTGTCCTTCTGGCTAATTCTGTGAGCATGGGAAAGAGAATATGAATTTAATTTAAAATCTAGACATTCTTTCAGTGCTGGGACAGAGAAGACAAAGTTAATTTCACCGGCGGATGGAGGGAGATGGAAGGGGGGCACATCCTGAACGCTGCATCCAGGCTAAATCTGGCCTTGGAGATGACTTCTTGGGGCATTTGAACCCATGGGGTTAAGAGCAGTGCCATTTCTTGGGGAGGAGTGAGGTTTCACCCTAGCACAGAGGCTGAAAAGGGGAACAGGTTCCTGGATTGCAGGCCAAACACCTCAAGTGCAGGCATCCCTTGCTCTCTGAACATGAGGGAGGTGGTGGGGAGAGTTGACAGTGGCTCTTCACAGGAACTAGGGGATGGATGTGGTCTCAGGGACCTAAGCAGGGAGCAGTGGGTACCCACAGCCAAGTATCTGCCTGGTTGCTGGGAGCGGGCGCTGGGCTTTGCTCACTGCAATCCAGCCAGAAACCCTTAAAATGGCCTCTCTGCTCCCTTTTCATCCCTCATCTGCATCATCAGCCTTCTCACAGTCTCCCCTCCTCCATCCCCTGTGCCAAATAAATCTCCTTAGAGTTTAAATAAATGCTGTAGTGTCCTAAAAGTCTTGCAGCCTTGGAGAGAAAAAAAAAGGGGGGAAAAAAAAAAAGAGAAGAAAAGGTATTAAACCTGAAAGAGAAATAGTAGATGTGCATCTTCTTCCCTTTGGTCTCTCTGAAGGCTATTAAGTGATGCAGGGTGACTGTGGACAGGTACATGCAAATAATAGGATCAAGGCAGCAGTACAAAGGTTTGTCTCCCAATCTTAATGCAGGTGTGGGAGACACAAACCAGGTGGCTAAAAGGCTCCTTTGTTTGAAGCTGTCAGGAGGAGAAGCTGATAATCTCATGCCTCATCCCTAAACTCTCTTTCAGCCGTGTCAAGGCATCTCCTCACATCAGGAAGTCTGCAATGACATGGCTATGTGCTAAGCTCAGTTAATGTGGTCCGAGGTTTAAACACTTCAGGTTGAAAGTGGATAATTGGTGGTAGTGGATTTTAAAAGCTCACACAGGTGCCTTTGAAAAGAGGTCAGGAGTCAAGTGCATCTCTCCTATGAGAAATGGTGAGCCTTTCCTAAGGAGATCAAAATTCTTCCACAGAGAGCCCCAGGGCCTTGTAGGAACTGTTATTAATTTAGTTCTGTATGTTCCAAATAATGGAAAAACGATACCACATGTGTACACGCCTAGGAACCGGGGCACGTTCACCCTGGATAGATAGACTTTCACCTGGCACTCCTGGATCATTAATTAACTAATCTGCTCTCAGTGCATGCAGGAGCAGCACAGGAGCCACCAGTTAGTGGGGGGTTCTCCCAGACAGGGCACCCAAGGCAGAGGAAGCACTGGGTGCCATATGAAGGTGGGGGCTGCATGACTTCAGCTCAGATGAGACCCTTGGGAGCAAGGAGCTGCTCTCAGCAAGCATGTCCCTGGGGCTTTGGAGGGCTGTGGTGCCTCTCACCCAGATTTTCCAAGCAGCCGAGGGATTTCAGCACCTGGGGTGCACCCTTGTTTCCACGGGGTGCTGCGGTCCCGGTGCTGCTCCCTCAAGCCCACGAGAGCTCTGTTTTCAGAGCCTTGCTGCAGGCATTATACACGTGTACAGCCCACCAGCTGAGACTTCCCTGCCACAGTCAGAGCCTTTTCTCAGCAAAGGCAAACTCTACAACCACCTAAGCAAAGTACACCTTTAAGAGACGACTGTTCTCTCTTGCCGCTGTATTATTTTCTCAGATTGTGCTCGATGAAGGGAAAGCCGGAGGAAATTAACATCCTATTATTTTCTTAAAGTGGATTTTTTTTCTGTTAGCTGCAAGACCTCAACTTGCCTAAACGTGCAACACATGAAAGCGGCTTTTGCCCACGATATATCGTGTTGCAAAGGCCCCGCATTTGCACCGAGCTCTCCCCAGCAGAGCCCTGCACCTGCCCGGAGCTGCGGGGAATTTAACAGGGCTCCGCGTGGTACAAAGACAGCTGAGAGTGGATCAGGGCCAGAAGAAGCTGGTTTTGTCCAACGTTCGCCATGGGTTTGAATTTGCAATCTGAGCACCCAGGGTTATCCGTGCCAAGAAAGCCGAAAATAGCATCGTTATTACTCGTATTTGCATCGAGAGTGCGATTTGGTCTGCTAGTGGGGGCTATGATCAGCTCCTAACCTCCTAGATGCCTCCAGGCTTAGCTATGCCAACAGCTCCATTGATTTGAAGACTGTATTACTTGATGTTTTGGTGGGTGCAGCCTGAGTACGGGCAAGAGGCAAGGCAGGATATGAGAACAAGCTTATTCCAATTATGAGAGAGAGCAAGGAATTTGCTCCTTGAAAATGTTTGGGTGGATTTGTTGATATTTTTTGAACAGGCTGACACGGCATTTTTAGTGATCACACACCTACAGGTCCTGCTGGTTGGATGTTTTGGGAGCAGGTGAGCTAATTTTTCCAAAAAATTGGTACAGATAAAATAGCTATTCCCATCTGTCCTGCTTAAATCTTTGTTTTTGTGGCTTTGATAACTTGGGAAGGATTCCCACTGATGAAAAGACATTATGTATTTGTTATTATTAATTGCTGTGAACTTACTTGTGTGACAGTAGCAAATCAGAAGCTCTGAACAGGCACAAAGTAAAAAATGTATTTCCTGCTCCAGAAGCTTTAAACTACCACAGCTCCCCATCCTCTGAATGGTGGCTCAGAGCCTTACCCAGTCCATTTTAATTTTATATGACATAGTTTGAAACAGAAAATGACTGGGAAGCAAAACAAAAAGAATCCTTCACCTGTACAGCATGGCCACGGGATTTACTGGAACGCTGCTTTTTGTTTTGGTTTCTTACCTGAGAAGCAACAAAATCAACACTTTCTTGCAGAAAGTTTCACTTTTGACAAAGTGATCTTTCCTGAAGGCACAAATAACTCATTCAAAGATATTTCCCAAGCTTGGGTTGTAAGGAACTTAAGAAGAGCACTTTCCTTTTTTGTTTTGTTTTGTTTTCTTTTGTTTTGTTTCCCCCTTTTCTTTCATTTTCACAGAAAAGATCAAAGAGGCTAGATGGTGAAAACATTTATATCAGGCATAGCAATTTAATGTTGGAGGTTTGTATGAACTTGAAGCTTTTTTCAGTTGCGTTTGCCTAGACCTTCTGCATCTGCGCTCAACTTTTTCTTCCTCTTCTGCCGCTGCCTTTTGGTTTTTTTGCATGCTCGTGCATGAACGACCTTTCTTTTTCTTTTTAAGTACGCTTCTGCATGCTGACAGTGAACGTGCCGGTGCGCAGGCCTTCTTCCTCCTGCCTCTTCTGACTTTCATTCTCTCATCCTTACCCCAAATATATGATTGGCAGAGCTGCGTGCTCAGGTCTGCTCTCGGCACCCGCTGGCTGCTCACGAGTGCATCCGTCGGGGAATCGCAGCGTGGTTTGGGTTGGAAAAGACCTTTTCTGAGATCCAGCCCGCCTGTCGAATCATGCTGGGGATGGGGGCTCGCCTACAAATTTCTCCTTCCTTGCAATAAACGACTTTCCTTGGGGGAAAAGAGTCTTATGACAATGCAAAATTCAGGTGCAGTTGTCACCTCGGTGGCCTTCGTTCTGACAGGACGTTGCTGCCAGCGTTGCAGCGATGCTCGCAGCATTTCCATCCTCCTCCCAGCACCTTTCTCGCTCCCCTCCAGCCTCATCCTGCATTCTCCCCTTGGAGCTGGCGTGGGGGCTTGGTGCTCACGGGTGCCCTTCCCTCCACCTACAGCAGTTCCCTTCAGCTTTGGGACCTTTCACGCTTGGTTTTTGCCTTAAGCGCGGCCTCAGAACAGACCATGCCAATCATATATTTTAGATTTTTTTTTTTTTAATACATGGTGTAATGGAAGACGTTTTGTGGCTTCTGATACTCTGTGTTACGTGTCTCTACTCAAAATTGCAGCACCAGCAGCTGGTAGGGTTTCCCTGTTGGTAGCTCTTGCAAGCGAAGCGTACTAACTGCCTTCTCCTAATCTCAGTTTGAAAAGTTTTGCAGCTTTTGGGTGGGTTTTTTGGGGATTGGGTTTTGGTTTTGGGGTTTTTTTTTTTTTGTTGGTTTGGGTTTTTAATTATTTTTGACTGCCCCAACTTAAGCTTTCGGCCAGGAGCGAAGGGTCTGCGGCACGACGGGCAGGGTTTGGCCGCCACCGAAGCGCTGCCAGGACTGTGCCTGTCGCTTTCCTTCGCCTGACTCAACCAGCTCCATCTCCCCGACCCCAACCCGAGCTTTGCCATCGCTTCCAAACCCCCTTCTCCTGTTAGTGCAACACTTGGTCCTGGCACCCAGCCCGTTCCCTCTCCGTTGCCCTTCCCACCAGTTCTGTTGCAGGTGCTCCAGCCCTCCCCTAGAAAAGGGCTGACCCCAGCAGCTCACCCTCTTTATTCCTGGTTTGGTTTTGGTTTGGTTTTTTAACTCGTGCGTTTGGCAGATGAGATGTTTTTCCAGCAGAACTCACACTCCCGAAGCCGCTGCTTGGTTTTATTGAAAGCCGTTTAACGCTCCGTGCTCGATAACCCGCGCTCCGCGTTCTTACGACGGAAAGGAAAAGGGGCAAAGCAGGAGGAAAAGCCTTAACGCTTAGCGAGCTTCTTCCTCGAGATGCTTTCCCACACCCTTTGTGGCTCCACGTAGCTCCTCGTGGCTTTGGCTTCTCTGCAAACCCTCCCAGGACCGGCTCTTGCGCACTGGTGGATAGCCAAGGTGGCCTTGCTCTCTTCTCTAACCCAGGAGCAGCTGTAGGGCTGCTGGACCCGGGCAGGGCTTTACCCTGCAGTCCTCAGCAGACTGACTTGTGCTTTTTTTTTTTTCCCCCCTAACTAGCAGGCACTTGTCTTGTGCTTTCATTCAGGACGGCTGCCAAAATGGGTTTTGTTGGGTTTTTTTTTCCCCCCCGAAACCGTGCCAAAAAGAGCAAACGTTGTTAGCGAGGCATCTGGGGTGATGTGTCCTGGGGAAGCTGCAGGGAAGCAGATATCTGGGGGGGTGACAACCCATCTTTAGGGCTGCCTTTGCTCCCCCGGCTTCTAAAAGCAGTGGGCTGAGTAACAGCTAAAAGAGCAAAAATAGTGAAATTTCTCAGTGGTGCTTTTACTGACCTTAATTTCCCCCCTTTTTAGCACTGTCCAGAAAAGCTGTTGTTTGGCTTTTGCCTATTTTCTGCCAGAGCTTTGTTTTCAACAAACTCTCGTTGGCTTGCAAGGAAAAGCTGGTTTTAGACAAGTGGAAAAGAGCTGGCTTGCCTTGAAGTCTGTGCATTTATGCTGTAAATTAGCATCACAGAGTAGAAATCTGGCTTTTACCAGACGAAGAATTTTAGCAGAAGTTTCTCGATTGATCCGGCATAAAGTAAATTCTCAGTATGATTTATTTTGTTTTTGAAAGGACTGTCACCTCATCTTCATTTCAGAAGTCTAAAGCCTCCTGTGGTAGCTCCTGGAGGGACGAGATGAGATGAGATGGGGCTCGGTGAGGGGGAGGGAGGTAATGGGGGTATTCTGGCACCAAAGATCATTTCTGGTAGGACGACAGAGCGAGAGGTACGAAGAGAATGAATCAAACTGGGAGAACATTTTCTTAAACGTTAATGGCGTTTATCCTGGTGAATCTTCGGGCTAGCGGAGAGAAAAGACAGCAGCCCCACCCGATTCAAATGAAATACCCCAAGCAGACGTAGCCTTGCAACTTCAGAATAGCCCCAAGGGGGAAAAGCCGTGAGGTTGCCCCTCAGCTCTCGGCCGGCTTGGCGCGGCCTGAGCTGAACCGCTGGCACGGCCCCGCTCCTGGAGGAGACCCCGCTCCGTGCCGGGGGCGGTCGAACCCAGTTGATTAAGAGGAAAGAGGAGAGAGGACGCTGCCTTTGTGTGTTTGCGGTGTGAGCGCAACTGACGGAAGGCGGCGGCAGCTCCGCTGAGCGCAGCTTTGCTATGCGGCAGCCGAGGCGCTCGCAGGCACGGCCACCTCCCTGGCCCTTCATTCACCCTCTCCTTTTACTAATAGGATCTAGATAAGACCCAAGAAGAAATAAAGAAGCATCACGCCAACATCAGTGAGTTGAAGAAGAACTTTATGGAGTCCGTCCCGGAGCCTCGGCCGAGTGAATGGGACAAACGTTTGTCCACTCACTCCCCTTTCCGAACCCTCAACGTCAACGGGCAGATTCCCCTGGGAGCGGACGGAGTGAGTACCTCGGCCGCGCGCGGGGCTTCCTGCACGGCAGCCTTCCAGGGAAGGGCTTGGCGACCTGGGGTTCGGCCTCAGCTCCCCGTGGTTCGGAGCTGTGTTGGAGCTGAGGAGTTACCGTCGCCCCGCGACGCGCGCGGCGGCCTCCCAGGGGGGTCGGTGCTTTCGGCGAAGGATCGTGACGGTGTTGGGGAGGGGGGGGGGGGGGGGGTTGGTGGGGGAATTCGTCACCCGGTTTGGATGCCGCTTGTCCTGGCGTTGCTGTCGTCCGTGCTGCCGGACTTTTATTTCACACGGCTCTTCTGGGGACTGGCTTATTCCTGGCGCTAGGGAATGCATCTCCCCAGAATGTGGGGAAAAAAACCCACCCAAAACCCTAACACTTCAGTTAAAGGGAGTGATCACTTCTAGAGCTCATATTGCGGGTAACCCACTGGAGAAGCACTAGGACGGGATCCATTTTCAAAAGTCACTTTATTCTCCAGTTAATCCAGTACGT
This sequence comes from Actenoides lindsayi, assembly GCA_025331215.1. Lineage (NCBI taxonomy): Eukaryota > Metazoa > Chordata > Aves > Coraciiformes > Alcedinidae > Actenoides > Actenoides lindsayi. The sequence goes on along the minus strand of WTSP01025409.1, from coordinate 15,232 downwards.
CATTGGGTTTAGTCTTGCAGCAGGATCTGCAGGTGCTGATCTGCTGCCGAGGCTTCAAGAAGACTCCTCAGGTAGCTACAGCAGGGCTGGTCCTGCGGGGTGGAATCCTCCTTACAGGAACAGCACCTGCGTGTTAGTAGCCACACACATCACTGTTTCTCTGCTAATTCCCTTAAAAAGGTAATTTTTCAAAGAAACCCCAAGTTGGAGCCGCAGAGATCTGTCTGCCAGCTGCTTTCCTCTTGGAGAGCAGACGGCTTCTCTCTGTAATATTGGTGTTACCTCACTCAGGTTTGAATTGTGAGTAAAAGTGTAGTTAGAGCCTGAGATAGTAAATGCAATTTTTCTTTACAACTGAAAAATTGCACCCTGGCTGCGGTGCCGGCAGCTGTAGAGTCTTGCCTGGCTTACCCAGCTCCCCTCACTGCCCCCAGCTCTGCAGGTAATCTGGCATTCCATCTTTAAACCATTGCAAGGGAGATGTTTTTTAAACAGAAACCATCTTGCAGTGGAGGGAGGGTTCTCCGAGCAGGCACACGGGGTTTAGCAGCCGGGCTTACCACGGGTTCCTCAAAGCACAGAGAAAAAGCCATGACAATCATAAGGGTTTTTCTTTTTCCCCTCTGTTGGAAAAACCAACCCCCCAAAATGAACTACATAGGGCTGATCAGCGAACTCTGTGAGTGTTCAAGATCAGGTTGGACGGGGCTTTGAGCAACCTGGTCTAGGGGGAGGCATCCCTGTCCATGGCACAGGGGGTGGAACTAGATGATCTTCAAGGTCCCTTCCAAACCATTCTGTGGTTGTCACCATTGGAGTTACGTTGTTTTAACACATGGATGAACTTTCCTCCTTGGCTGCTGAGACTCGGTGTAAATTCTGCAGGAACTTGGGCAGCAGAGCAATGCAGAGCTCTGCCCATGGTGCCACGTGGGTGGGATAGAGCAGGGGCTCTCAAGCTCCATGGTTGCAGTTCGAGCATGATATTCTTGGTTGTTATGAAGAATTTCTTGCATGGTGACCTCATTGTGAGGTCCTGGGGGGGCTTCTGTTGACAATAACTGGATGCCGTGGGCTTTCCCCATCTAAGGCTGCTGGGGTCCACAGCAATGTGAGGATTGCTGTCAACCCTGGATTTGCATTTCTGGAAGTTCTCTCTTAATCTGATCCTCTCTGAAGTGGACTTGGTCTGATGTGGAGGTGGACACGTTCTGCTCTGAACTTCCAGAAACGCATCTTCGCCAGGCACCTACCAGGGAGGGTGTTTTCCTTCACCTGCCCATTTTTAAGGGATGCTTAAATCACGATGCAGAGCAATCCTTTTTCTCCCGTCCGTGGTGGTATCTTCACCCTGCTAGGGTGGCCAAAGGGTGTTCTGCCAGTGGCTTCTTTTCTGCTGTTCCTGTATGTTTTATTGCAAGACAACTGAACCTTAACACGCTTTGTGTGTCCAGGTCAAGAAAGTCACTGTCCTATCTTCTGAGAGACAGGTTGGTGGGCTTGAGGTAAAGCTGCTGTTCTGATACCTGCTTCTGAACCAGACTTTTGCTATTGCAATGGCACCAAGCGAAAAAACTCAACAGCAGCTGCTGGATAACATTTGTTTGGTTTTTCTTTTTTTCTTTTGCCTACCCGAAGTAGTTTCCTAACTCACACTGAGAGGACTATTGCACTGCTGCAGCTGCTGCAGCTTGCGATTCTTGCTTATTTTGGTGCATGGCTGGTTGGAAAAAGCTGCATGAAAGATATAACCGTGTATTCGGAGAGAAAAGCAACTATGAAAGTTTAACTCTACCCTGTTCTTTTTATGTTGTCTTTCCGTTTGTTGTTTTGGTTTTTTTCCTCGTTTGTTCGTTTCTTTGTTTTAACGATCATGTTACTCTTGCATTTTCTGGTTTCGTTCGCTGCCCAGTCTCCCAGCTACTTTCTCCCCAACGCTCCTCACTTGGGGGTGTGCAAAGAACCGGTCCCAAAGTATCGCACTGACCAAAGGAGACTCGCTCAGCTGCGAGAGCTCAGAGCCAAGTTCTTCCTCTCCTAGATACCCTGGGGTTTGACCAGGTCTGGCACAGGGAAGGGATGGAGGGTTCCCCAACGATCCTCACAGGCTTTTCTTTCACCCACGGAAGTGCTAGAGCCCTTGCATGATGCTGTGTGATGAGTTCCTCGTTCTGGTGGGGTTTTTTTTTCACATTCCTTAGACTCTAGAAACAGAAGTGTTAAACTGCAGAGCAAAACGTGCGGAGTTTGCAACTCTCCTACTGCCATCCTGCCCGTTTGTAACGTTAACAGGTTTTCACCTCTGCCAGTCGAATTTCCAACGAAAACGAATCAAAATTTTGATATTGTCATCAGAACTTTGCAAAAGCCTTTTGTACCCACCCTGCACTTCAATGGTATTTAACAAATGCTGGTTTTTAAGCGCGCCGTAGAATAGGAAGCTGTCGAGAGACCACGTTTTGTACTACGCCATTTCTCTTTCTAACGCCTCTGAACGTTTTTCTCGACCATTCCAAGTCCAAACCATTTCAGTAGGTTTGGAGCTAACCCTTTTCTGGGAGGGCAGTGAGAAACCACGCCTGAGCCAGAGGTTTGTGACAAACCACACGTGAGCCTGAGCCAGAGGTTTGTGCCAAACCGCGCCTGAGCCTGAGCCAGAGCCAGATATTCGTGAGCTCTGCAGAGAGGACTGGACTTTGTAGCTCTAAAGCTGAAGCCACCAGCAGCTCTGCTCTCCAGGGCAGTTGATTTTTACCTTGAGAGAAAGACTGTCCTAACACTTTGCACACCTCCAAGTATCACTTTGGGCACTTTCCATCTGTCATTTTTGTTCATCTCTCTCTGTCTTTCTTGATCTTCTTGCCACGAAAGCAGACACAGGAGCGTCCTCTGTTAGTACAGGATGAAGACAAACTAAAAAAGCAGGAGATACCTTCTGAGACAGCCTTTCCCCGGCAAGCAAGCGAAGCAACTCTTCCAAAGGTTTCTATTGCAATCCCTGAAGAGCAGAAATCCCTCAAAAAGTGTCAGCTGTACTCTAGCGTTTTTCCTTCTCCACGTATTCCCTTTATGATGTCCTTTCTCCTGGTCGTAGCACTGACTGTTTGGTGGCTGCTCTTTCTCTGAGTGGCAACAGGGTCGTATCGAAACCTCAAGACCAAAGCTCCTGAATTTCTTGGCCGTAGCCTCTGCTGCATCTTCCTTGTGCTGCTCTTTGATCTCCATAGTTCACTGTCCCGGGGAGGGACGCTCTGCGACCGTCGTGTTAATCCCGCTGTGCGTCGTTGTGTAGCCGTGATCCGGGACCTGGCAGGAGTGGTCATGGATTGCCAGGTCCATTCGGAAGTTTCCTAGTGTGCAAAAAGCAAATCCGTGCCTCTGATGGCTGTAAGAGGGTAGACGGGGAGTGTAAATACCTGGGAGGAGACGTTTGCTGCTTCAGCCCCTCTAGATGCCACGTAGGAGTTGCTGAAGACTGGCTTTTTACGCTTGCTGTTGTAAACGTGAGATGTTCCCAAGCTGCAGACCGTTTGATACTGGTCCCAAAGAGGCTTTCCAGTAAGCTGCTGAAGCAAATCCATAACCACTCCTTTTCTAGGAAACTAAAGTTGGCCTTTAAACGAAAATGTCTCGATTATCAATGCTGCTGCTAGTGTTAACTTAGAGACAGGGACGGGCAGCTTTTATTTTCCCAGGCTGGGGGAAGCCTTTTGCAAAGCACTGCAGCTTCCCTCTCCTTCCTGAGAAGTTCCGTCGTGTTACAGGACAAAACCCAGCGCGAGGAGATCTTTCTTGTCAACATAGATCGAACCATTTTTTTTTTCTTTCTGAATCCGGTGGTCTTGGTGCACTTCAGCTGTGGGTTTCTTTCATTTGTGTGGAAACTTAACTGACGCATGTTTGCTTAGGTGCCAGGAATGGAGCAGCCTGCTCTTGGGGTCCGTCTCCTCCGTTCGCATGTTGACTTGACCACATCAGGACACGCTTCCAGTGTTAAAGCCATCGATTGGTTTCACTTCTCTAACCAAACCGTCGCATGCCGCTTGCTCTTTATTGCCTACAAATGTCAATGTCTGGATGCTGCTGCCGCGTTACCCCGGCGAGCTGCGTAGGCTCCCAGGCCGGCTGCCCAGCCAGGCTGAGCAGAACTGGTTTGTGAGCTGGGGATGGGTGGGGGTGGGTGGGAGAAAGATGGGACTCGGTGTCTAAGGGGTTTCATTTCTGTATATAGTAATTCTGGGGCTGAGCTGAGCCAAGCGCTTCTCCTTTCGCCGGTAATCCGCTTTCTGTCGGTCTCGCTGGAGGGTTGGTGTAGACACAACAGCTTCTGAGAACAGCCCCCGGTGCCATCACTGTTGGCAGCTGCTCCAGCAGCACAGACCAGAAAGGAGGAGACCTTTATTACAGGGACTAAAATATGTGAATATATATAAATAGGTGTATTTATAACCCTTTCTAGATCCGTGTCCTCGTGAACAGTGTTATTTAGGAAGCTAGCAGAGAAGCTTGCAGGAAAAAAGACATAAGGCAAATCTGGCATGTGCTGTGTGATCTGGAGGACCGTGGTGTTTCACGGACCACTTGAGCCGCCTCTCTCTTGCTCTCAGTGTACAGGTCAAGGCTCTCTAAATGCTGTCTCAGAACCTTAGGTTGCTAGGGAAAACCTTTGTTCTAATCTCACGGGAACCTTTGCGATTACTCTTGTAACCCGCTCCGATTAGTTCACCAGTTTGTGCCTTTAGGACTTTGTTTTGTGAGGATGCTCATTTTCCATTGGAAGGTGTTCTTCCCTTTTTAATACACTGCCTTTAATACACAGTCTTCCTCTTTTGCTGGTTGGAAGTGTAGATGTCACTGTGTTGTTGTACAGGCGTCCCGTGGTGTGCAGGAGAGTGGATGAGACCTTCTGGGGGCCTTTCAGGACTTGAAGGGGCCTGGCAGAAAGATGGGGACAGAGTTTTGAGCAGGGCCTGTT
>WTSP01025407.1:40763-51890 GCA_025331215.1 Actenoides lindsayi | reverse complement strand
AGAAGCCTGATTACAATCAAAATAACCCACCAAAATGAAACAGTTTACCTGTGATCAATTTAATGTGGTAGTAAAATCCTAATTATGGGCAAAAACACATTCAAGGTTTCTTGTACTGTCCATATAATCTGCATGGAAACTAACATTCAGTGATTCATAGCACATATGGGTAAGCAGATGGCTAAAGAATTATTTTTAAAATCAGGACTTTTGCTGACAAAATATAGAATTGTTAGGGTATGATCAGAAAACTAAGAAGAAATTATTTATGCGACAGTAAGCACATGTGCAGTGGTTGGAGTCTTCCTTACTAAACAGAAGATAAAACAAACCACTATGAATAGAGTAATAGAGACTCTATGTTTTTGGCAACTACACCTTCCAATATGTTGGCAAGTTCAATTTGGGGAATATATTTGTTTTATGTTGGCTATTTTTTGGCTGATTTTTAAAAGTAAAGTATTTCTAGGTCAGGACACTTAAAAGCCTGAGTTAAAATAGCTTTGCTCTTTTCTTTACTTCTATTCTAAAATAAAAGCTAAAAGAAGTAAAAAGTCAGACAGCAGTCTGTTTAAGGATTTTGAGAATAAATTTGGAGAAAAATTCACATTAACTTTTATCTTAAAGTAGAGCTTTTTAAGACTGGGTTTTCAGTTATATTTTCCTGCTATTTCCCCCCTTTCAGATGTCTACTTTTTTGGAGCACAGCCATGACTTCTGTAAGAAAGCATCAGTCTGAGATAAATCTAGTGAAATCTCAGTCAGATATCATGCAAGAACTTGGTTATAGACCCTAGAGGCTTTTTGCAATAGGAGCTGAGACATTTTATTCCTTAAGTGTTCTTTAATTCTTTTTCTGAAAGATGTTGCCTTTCTAGTATTTTTTATTCTGATTCAAATATTTTCTCCCACTATTGTCTCTCTAGTCTGTCCAAACATATATTAGCTCGTTAACAATTAGGGAAACTTCTGGTAACATTTATTTCATAACAGTACAACGCAAAAAGTGAAACATACCTCCTATAGTGTTTGAAACTGAACTGTATTTTATTATCTGTTTCCATTTCTACTTGTCTTTCAGAAAGGGTCTCAGGATCTACCTGATGCCTGTCTCTGAATGGTGGAAATGGTGGCCACTGCAGCTTGAATTTCTTGCAGCAGTTCCATCCTTTTTACCTTATGTGGTATCCCTATCTCTCTGTAACACATCATTTTTTCCTCTATGTGCTGGTATAACTCATTGAAAGGATAACTTTCATTTCCTCTGTAGGGACAAATACATCTCTTTTGTCTTACTTGGCTTACTTGTTTGTCTTTTTCTTTTTTACCTTCCCATTTTTTTACCTCACTCACAATACACAAGGATTGGTCATCCCTTTATACTAAATTCTTTTTGATGAGTTCTGGAGACTCAAAATTAAGATCCTCCCACATTGCTCAAGCAACAGAGCTGAGAGGAACTAAGTTCTAATTTTGGCATTTCCATACTCGTAGAGGAATGAACACAGTGAAACTGTGATGCCTTTGACAAGACAGTCCAGCCATGGATTTGCAGCCTTCCACTTCACACAAACAGTCTCATCAGAGATGTTGCTGTTTTGGAAGAAGGCAGGGCGTAATGGATCTGGAAGAATGCTGTTGTCAATCCAGAGAGCTGGGAGAAGACTGGGGTCTACGCTGACTGGGGTTCTGAGACTGTACACTTCATCCTCTTATTTCCAGATGTGTAGTATAGCAGTGGCTCCTGTTTGCCAGGCTGTGAACAGGCACAGAAGGAGGCACCTGACAGTGGTGTCTACTGCCCAGATATGTATTTCTTCCTTCAGAAAGAAGGCTTTCTGGAAGCATCTCATAAACCAGGTCCACAGCAAGAAGTTGAAGTAGGTTTTCCTAAATTGCTAGGCATTTATGATATCTAGGATACTGAATAAAGAAAGCAAAATGTGTGTTGAGTTCATACGAAGGAAGAGAAGTTGCAGACAAAATATGATGCATAGTCATGGGGTGGACTCTTAAAGCCCAAAACCCTCATCCCCCTTGACCATTTTGAAAATCTTCCTTTCCTTCACCTCTTTATTCTGCATCATGTAACCTACAGTGTAAAACTGCACTGCAGAACAAATTACACATAAGTGGTGATTATGCATGGAATGAACTGAGAAGCAAGGTGATAAATGTGTTTGTGGTATGTATCTGTATGTTGAGTTAAAGAGAAATGAAGAATTTACTCACTTTGTTTAGTCAGATCAAATTTTGTTTTGCTTTAAGAAGCAATGTCTTGATAGTAACAAAAAATACATTTTTTCAGGCTTTTTAAGGATTACATTCTGATGGTGCATCAGTTTTGGATAATAGATATAGATTTTACTACAAAGTCTAAATTTCACTGGGGAGTCTCCTAATTTATTAAGGCATGAATGATGTGAAGTGAGTCATGTTTTTTATACAGAGGTTCCTAGATGCATGACAAAAATAATTTCCATTACTATGGTTAGACAATTTTACTTGTTTAAAACAAAAGGAATAATAATAATAAAAAGAAAAATGTTATTCTCAAACAGCTAATTAAAATCTATACTGGTTTTGAGTATTGACAAAAATGCAGTGACAAAGATTTATCTTTCCTGTGCTTTTCAAGCAGTTTGTTTTCATCCTTCACATTGCTTCAATTTGCCAGCTGCAGTTGCCAAATGCTTTGATACTTAGTAAGTCCTAAATGAGAGTAACTTATCCCCAGATCTGCTCAGGTGCTAAATTCCTGGCTTTTGTGCTTTTCATACTACAAACATAACTCTGTAGGCACGCAATGCTCTCAGTGACCGTGCCCTTACAAGAGGGACCTGAATAGCTGTCAGTCACTTCAGATCATACATGTCACCTCAGGTCCCTTTTAGGTGTAACGCATCTTTGCAGCCAACTCAGTATACTGTACTGTGCACTTACACACACCACAGGTAAGTAGATGAAAAAATAGCTTGAAAAACAAGAAACCAAGCTGGAAATATGACATCAATAAACCATGCCCTATCTGGGATATTTTCAGCAAAATAAACATGTTTCATTCTCTACCCTGTCACTGTGTGCATCTTCACAGTTTTTGCATGTCATCAGCCAACATCCTGAATTTTTGTGTATGATATGGTAACTCTATCACAGATATCTGATATTTCCCAGATTGTCCAACACAGAATTTTCTTCTTTTCACATATACCATGGGAATTTAGTTTTCTTTTTCTAGGTCCCATGTTTCCTGGTTTCCATGTTCTTCTGCTCGCTAAATCTGTTAGGCTCTTACCTAAACTCCTAAACCTGCTGCTTATTGATTTCATGGAGTAGTACAGAGACCAACAATGTAATCCAGTAGAAAGAAGAACAAGAAACAACTTGAGACTGGTCTCAGCTGTGCAAGAAGAGAAAGAGGAAAATACGCTGAATTCCAAAGCATTCATATCTATAATTCCTGGAGCCAGATTTCCGAAGAACATGGAACTTAATACATTTCAAAGCAATTGCCTGCCAGCATGGCTGCCCGCTGTGCTTCCTACTCCCCCACACATTTCAAATACAAACTAGTCTTTAGGGGTTTTTTTGGTATTACACTTCCAGAATATTTTTATTATGAATTACAGTACTGTGTAGCAGCCCTGAGCAGAATCCTGGATTAGCACTTTATAAGACAAATTAATTATGAGCAATAATAAGAGAGAGGAGATGGATGAAATCATAATGTGTACCTAGGGGAGGATTGCCTTCATTTTGATAATGCAGCTGGAATTTATGAAACGAATGGGTATCATTTGGTGAAGTCAGATAAAAAACAATAACGTTACTTCACTTCGAAGATGCATTTAAGAAAATAAAAGCATGTTCTCACTTGAAGAAAACTACCCTGCACCTGAGATTCAAGCAGAAAGAGGACCTTAATTACCAAGAAAGTATGGCTTTAAAGAATTCAGTTACTTACGCATTATTCACAGAAACATAGTCAGTGATTTCATAAGGAACAAGACAATTAAAGGAATTCAACAAAAACACAGAAGGGCCCCTTAACAGAGGCGAAGATTGGATTTCTAAAAAAGTTCTGAGTCACAGCTTCCCCAGTTAGTTTCTTCATGGGAACAAAAAGGAAAGGGAGAGGAAAGGGATTAAGAAAGGAAAGGAGGGTTCTGACAACCAATTTTGATGTTTACTGTGTAATAATTAGGAACAGATAAACAGGACAAAACATTCCTGTAAACATTCACAAAACATAAATGTAGAGTATTTTGTTTTACAGAATTCTACATTATTATGCTTTTTATAAGTCCCCCAGTTTTAATATGCTTTAAATTTAAAATGACTTAACTATTATAAGTTCTAAAATATGCCTATTGCTTTTGAGCAAATAATATTATTCCTTTCTCTCTGTACTTTGCATTTTGAAATTAATTGTATGCCTTAAATATATAAGTTTTTTAAAGTTGGAATTATTTTTATGTCATAAAGTCTACATTTTAAGACACTATTTCAGAAAGATACTTTCCCATACTCCTGCTTTTAAACATATGAGAAGTCCTGTGACATTAACTTTTCAGAAAAGTACTTCAGATATTTCTCATTTAAAGCAAGAATAAGTTATGCTATAACCAAATTATCAGCCTTACAAATACAAGTTTTCACCAGAACTCCACACAATTAAACAGTGAAATCAAATATATTGTCTGTATTATTAATGTAATAACTGTATGAGTTTCTAGAAAACATTTCTGCCCTCACTCTTTTGAGAAAACACCATATAATTAGCAGGAAGTAATTTATTTAAATTATAGAGTTTAGTATCAAGTTTTCTGAAAATTAATGAGGTGCAAAAAAAGTCTAGGTTCTGATATTTGCATCTTCGAAGAAAGATTAAAGTATTTCAGTAGCAAGCCTTCCAATATCAAATCTTTTATCACATCATTCATAAAAAAATACTCCATACAATAGCTTTGAAACTGTTACAGAATAAAATTAATATTTGCAATTAATCATGTCAGAAATCATTACAGAAAAAGTCTTATTGTAGCAAGTTACTTGATATAAAATAGGTTTACCATTTCTAATAGTTGTGTTGTGGGTGCACTTGAATCAACTACAGGCCAAGACATTAAATTTTAATAAAGTATTACTTGGGGATTGTAAGTTTCACATAACATCAGTTTCTGGAAGGCAAGATAGAAGTGAGAAAGATGATGGGAAGTAGGATTACCTGGGTTAAATTATTTATTGTTTTATTCCAGACCTCCCATAATTGTAGTCAGCCTTTGAGTGGTTAGAAGCTGTCCAAGAATATCTGCATCCCCATAATATTCATCGCTAATATTTCCCAGCAACCTTACTAAAGCAAGTACATCTAAAAAATGTAAAACACCAAGTGCAATAGTTATGCTGTACCACAGAAAAACAGCTGTCATGGTTAAACCCCAGCCAGCAACTAAGGGACACACAGCTACTGGCTCACTCCTCCCTTCCCCCAGTGGTCTGGGGAGAAGAACTGGAAGAAAGAGGGAAAACCTCATGGGTTGAGATAACAACAGTTTAATAGGACAACACAAAGAGAGAAGTAATAATAACAGTAATACTACTAAAAGAATGTATAAATCAAGTGATGCACAGTTATGATTGCACACCACCTGGAACCTGATGCTTGGCCCATTCCCAAGCTGCAATCCCTCCTCTCCCCAACCAGCCCCCTGAGTTCTATACTGAGTATAACAAATATCCCCTTGGCTACTTCAGGTCAGCTGTCCTGGTTGTGCTCCCCCCCAGCTTCTGGTGAAAATGAACTCTATCCCAGTTGAAACCAGAACAACAGAAGTTCTCAAGGCCATACAATTTCCAAGTCCATCAATAACAGAGACTTTGCTAAACAAGAAAAAAACCTTATCTTTGCATGAGATTAATACAGGGCAAAGCACAGTCTTTCAGTCTCCTATTGTATCTTGAATGTGAACTGCCAGAACAGCCAATGGCACGGCTAATATTTGGAGATAATGAACTAAAATTTAGTTACAAAATTTACTCCTGAAGCACTTCAATCTTAAAACACCTTGCCTCTGCTGCCAAGTTTGAAAGACCTTTTCAGTTCCAGGTGGTTACAAACCATCTAATTTCCATTTCTAGATTTATTCCTGAGTCTCTTATATAATTTTATCTGATCAGGTATCAATACTGTCTTTTATATTTAAATAGTCTTTCTCCTTCCTTCACATCTACCTCTGATTATTAGTATGCATCAAATTCCTTCTCATTTTTTTCCACCTTAGCATGAATAAACCAACTTCTAATTCTCTCTTGCTCACACAAATATTGTGTTCCACTATAACGATAATAGCTATTTTCTACACCTTCACCTTTATTATGTTCATTTTTCTTGAAAATAGGTGAACCAGAATTGTGTGCATTATTCTGAACAAGTTGTTAATCAGTGAGTTACAAAATAAAATCAGTATTAACCTGGATTTGCTTAAAAAATATTTTAATATTTTCCAGAATTTCATGACCCTTTTTAGTATTTAAGCACATTAGGCATTCAGTAACTTGATAGGTTTTCAGTTTAAAAAATATTTCTTTTTGTCCTTAAATTTATATTTTATGTAATCCATTGAATTTATGCTACTTCAGTTGCCAGTGGCAAACAGAATACATTTCAATCTTTCTTCATATTGATAATATCTCCCTGTATTGTCATTTACAAATTCCATGAATGTATATCTAATCATTTTCTTTACTGTGCTGGCCCCAACACAGAATCTTGTATTTCTGAACGGGTATTTTTTTCATTCTAATAATTGATCTCTTCATATGACTTGTCTTCCTGCAGCCAAGTTCATACACACTTTGTAAATCCTACATTAATCTTCACCACCTCCACATCAACAGCAAATTTTAATGGGACAAAAAGTCCACAACATTACTTCAGTCTAAGTAGACTAAACCTTTTGCATTGTCACTTTAAAAATAAAAATAAATAAAAATCTAGCATTCTTCAGTAAAACCTGTGAAAAAATTGTTAATTTTCTAATTCGTTTTTTTCAATTTTCTAATTTGCTTCTATAATATTTAGTATTATTTCTGTAAAACATCAGGATTTTTTCATACTAGTGAAGCTAAATACTATAGAATTTAAATAGAATTTGGTTACCTTAATGAACAGAAATATTGAATTTGCTATTTGTCCAGTCAAAAGGCAATATTGTTAGGTTTTACACATTAATTAAAAATCCTGAAGCTCCCCTAAACCTTTATTTCTCTAAACAATAACCCTAAACCAGCATAGTCATTCTGGGTTTGTTATATATGTATACCAGATCATATTCTGAATATATTTGTGAGCATCTTTTGTCTCAGCCTGAACAAAAAGACTATGAAAATTACTGTGAAGATTCTTTCCATAAAAATATCTCATAAAAAGATCTTATTTTTTTCTCTTCAGCTATTTATTTTAACAACAACTCAGTTACTACGGGGTATCCCTGGGGTTATCTGATCATCCATCTTAAGATCTTTTATTGTCACTAAGCGATCATGATTTTTCTCCTGTCCCAAGTGATCTACTTTTTTGGGGGGGTGGTCTGAACCCAAGTATAGAAGAAATGTCATTACTTAGTTCATTATTTTTCAGTCGCCTGCTCTTCCTACCTGCAGGTTGTTCTTAGAAATCTCATTCTTTCACACATCTTTATTTTCGAATTTGGAAGTGTCTGCCTCCTGCATGTTTTCTGCATGTTTTTTGCAAGCACCCACAAATCGTTAGTCTTACAGTCAGTTTAATCTCTTCTTTTCCTCTATCACCTCTCCCAAATCCCACCCGAAATGCATTAATGTCTTTAATTGAATTTTCTGGCCCTGAATCTTCACACTTACATGCTCTAATATATTTTATTTTATATAAAAAATTTGCCTCAGATTAACTATATGGATATATATTCTGTGTCTAGTCTACACTGTCACCATCATATCTTGCATCAAAATTGTTACCTCTCTTACTTATTCTTTCTAGAAGGGCAAGACTGGTACTGAACCATGTTTATAATCTACCATACAAACTGATAGCTAGGGCTCAAGCAATTTACTTTTACAACCCAGTAACTTTCCTTCTAATAGTCCTCAGGTATAGTCAGTGACTGAAATTAGTCCCACACCTTTGAGTTAAAAGAACTTTCTTATTCTTCCAAATCATGCCTCACAAGTGTCTCCACAGAATCCTGTTAGGAGTATTATTAGAATGGATAGACACAAATACAGTTACACTGGTGACACATTACTGTTACAGCCTTGCTTTGGCCAAGAGCTTCAAATCAGTGCACATCAGGGCTGAGTGTAGTGAGCTGTAGCAAACAAGACAATGGAAGAACTGGGTGTTATAAGTAATGACACAAGAGTAACACATGAAACTGCTGGAAAAATGTGCCAAGATACCACTGGGTGCAGATCTAATTGACGGCTCATTGCAACATCAGGCTACTAAGACACTCAGCAGTATAGATCAGAGGAGCATCCCTATGTTCACATCCAACCTGATGTAAAAGCAGAGCGCCCAAGGTGGAAACATCACATTTTGGAGACAAGCCAATGATGAAATGCCTGACATTGAAACAGATGAGAGGAAGTATTACATTCCCCATGTTCAACTACACCCTCACCGGGCGGTGTAAAAAAGCAATCTCAGCAGTCTATGTGCATGAGCTTGAGCATTTGGTTGAGAAGGTTTTCGTAACATAGACCATCCCTTGCTTCATCTACTTAGTAAATTGAGCTTGTCAGTATCCATCATGGGACATTCCTTTTCTGTGTGACAATTGCCAATGAAACAACAGTGATTCCTGATCACTTCAGTTCTTCAAAAATAAGGAACTGCCATTTGTCACATTTTGAGCCATATCTCAATAAAATTTAAAAAAATTATCATGCAGCTACTTAAAAAAGATGAAATGGTAAATAACTGGTTTAGTAGATGATTTTTAGATTTAGAAAAACAAAGTTCTGTGTTCATCAGAAACAGTAGGACTCAAATTGCATTGTTAAGTTTTAGGGTCTACATCCTCTCAATTGCAGTCTTACACACAATCTTGAAGGATCCTGTAATCTTCACTCTTCACAAACTTGTTTCTCTCATCTTGTGGAACACTGAACTTCTGCTTGAGTGATACTAATTGTTTCTTGTCACAAACGTAATTGTAGCTGTGCTGGTTTTGGCTAGGGGAAAGTAAATTTTCTTCATAGTAACTGGTATGGGGCTGTGTTTTGGATTTGTACTGAAAACAGTGCTGATGATTCAGGGATATTTTTGTTAGTGCTGAACAATGTTTACACAGAGTCAAGGTCTTTTCTACTTCTCACATCATCCCATCAGTGAGCAGGCTGGGAGTGCACAAGAAGCTGAGAGAGGACACAGGCAAGGCAACTGACCCCAACTGACCAAAAGAATATTCCATACTATATGAGGTCATGCTCAGCATATAAAGCCAGGGGAAGAAGAAAGAGGTGAAGGCTTGGAGTGTTGCTTTTTGTCTTCCCAAGTCACTGTTTTGCCTGATGGAGCACCATTTTCCTGGAAACGGCTGAACACCTGCCTGACAATGGGAAATGGTGAATGAATTCTTTGTTTTACTTTGCTTGTGCATGCAGCTTTTGCTTTATATATTAAAATGCCAACCCATGAGTTTTCTCACTTTTACTCTTCCAATTCTCTTCCCTATTCCACCAGAGGGGGAGCAAGCGTCTTTGTGGGCTTATTTGCTGGCTCAGATTAAACCACAACAGTAAGGGGCTGTTTTGCTCTAAGAATTTTTAATGTGGAACACATAAGTATTTTTCAGGTCTACTCAAAGGTTAGTTGCCTGTAAAATTTGGAAATAAAAACTGTTACTCTGAAAAGATGCTAACGAAATATTTTTTTGTGAGATTCTAGTCCATGTCCTGATAAGTAAATACCTACCACATCACATGCACACTCACAGAGCAAGATATTTTTCAGAAGGAACAGGAAATAAGAAAAAGAAATCATCAATCCTCAAACTATTAGTTAAAGGAGAGACTATTCAATATACCATACAACTCCTAATACATTCCTAGATTGGCCAGGGGAATTAACAGGAAGTTGTGTCAGTTAAACACTTTGTTCAGAACTCTATCTTACTATTCACTGAGTGAGTGAAAGTAACTCTAATGCATCAGATCACTTGTAGGAAGTGTATGGACACTTGTCTAAGGACAGGATACTTTTCTTGCTCCATTAAGTGTTGTAAGAGAGAACAGCTGCAGGAAGACTGTAAAAAAGTATTCTGTCTTACACTAGACACTGCACAGATATATCTATGCTTCATTGGGATGTTTTGATCTTGACTGGATGCCAGGTGCCCACCAAGATGCTTTATCACTCCCCCTCCTCTCAGTTGGACCCGGGGGAAGAAAATAAGATGAAACATAGGTTAAGACAAAGGCAGTTTAATGAAAAGCAAACCAAGGCTACTCATGAGGGAGCAAAAGAAAACAAGATTTATTCTCTATTTCCCATCAGCAGGTGATGTCTGGCCCCTTTTCTGGGAAGCAGGCCTCCAAATGTGTATCAGTTGCTCCAGAGGACAAGCAGATTCCCACACCCATCACCCTTTGCCTCCTTTTCCTAGATTTTATTGTTAAACTGACATCATATGGTACAGAATGTCCATTTGGCCAGTTTGGGTCAGCTGTCCCAGTTTTGCCCCCTCACAATTTCTTGTCCACCCCATCTCACTGTGGGGGAAATGTTGGAAAAACAGCCTTGGTGCTGTGCAAGCCCTGTTCAGCAGCAGCCACAACATGGGTGTGTTACCAGCACCGTTCTAGCTCTCAATACAAAGCACAGCACTGTGAGGGCTGTTATGGGGAAAATTAACTCCATCTCAGTCAGACCCAATACATTCAGTGAGATTGGAACGAAGTGAGGCATGACGTACTGTAGGATTATTCCTGAAGGAAAACAGGCATGCCTGTTTTCAGCAAGACTGTGTGGGAATAAATTGGGCTGCGGAAGACAACCTTAAGGTATGCTTGAGAACGGCAAAGGAGGAAGCACAAAGCAGTGAAGCAAGAAGATAAAGAAGAAGAAAGTAGCAGATAACCAGG
>WTSP01025407.1:0-31562 GCA_025331215.1 Actenoides lindsayi | reverse complement strand
CCCTTCCCTTCCCTTCCCTTCCCTTCCCTTCCCTTCCCTTCCCTTCCCTTCCCTTCCCTTCCCTTCCCTTCTTCCCTTTCCTTCCCTTTCCCCCTTTCCTTTCCTTCCCTTGCCTTTCCTTCCCTTTCCTTTCCTTTCCTTTCCTTTTTTGTTTTTTTTTTCTTTTTGTTTTGGTCTTGGATTTAGGTTTTCTGTTTGGGTATTTTTTGGGGGGTGGGGGGACGTGACACACAGGGGATTGTTGATCACTCCCTGGTGGTACACATCTTTTCACTCATCTTTCTAAAATCCTAACTTCTTTCCTGTCAGGCTCCATCTCATAATTCTTTTAATATTTTCCTCAGATTTACATTCCTCTTAACCTTTCCCATGTTTGTTTTTTTATTTTTTTTATTTTGAAACTGATTCACCTTTACATTTCCCTATTCGTTAATTCTAGTATCACAGGTATTATCAATATTATTAGTATTGTCACTCTTTCATTTGAGCTATTAATTCCTTTTTTGCTTCCTCATCTTTTGATGGTCTAGAAACTCCCATGACTTAGTTCTCACTGAAAAGCAGTTTGGAAGAGTTTGTAGAAAAGAATGCATTATAAATAAAATACAATATTATTTACATTCTTTTTCCTTGTTTTGTACAGGAGCCAGTTGCTGATTCTGTGAATAGAGCTATTAGGAACTTAAAAGTGTCAGAAAACACAAAAAAAAAAAGGAAAAAATTTGAATGGAAAGATATTTTTAAATCATCCTGAAAGCACAAAGCACAAAAAGTAGATAAAAATACCAAACTAAAATAGATTTCTATGTATTATAAATATGTTATGAATAACATTGACTATTAAGACATCTAAGACGTTGGCTAAATTTTTATAATTTTTGGAAAGAATTATTTACTAAAAGGAACTCTATATCTGATGAATTGTCTAATAATGCATTAAAAGATTCTTTTGAAATGGGATGTTTTCTTACCTCTTATCATTAATTCAGCTGCAGCTGGCCCCTTCCTTTTACCATCCAAGTGTTAATGTTTTTCCTATAAATTCTATGTTTGTAGGGATGACTTTATTTTTGTTTTTAAGAATATTTTCTCATTTGTGAGAAGAAAATGGGACATATCTAAGAATCTTTTTTAACAAACAAAAAAATAACATCACTTTTGTGAAATTATAGAAAGAAATGTACTTGTGTGTAATCTCTAAGCCACTCAAGAACAGTTTCATTTTTTTTCAGAAGTTATACTTAAACTTGTGGCAGAACAGGTTCTGTTTTATTCTAAAGACCACTGACAACTTAATTATTATGACTACACATTGAACATTGTGATTCACTGTAAGGTTTTCTTTGTGCACTGAGGCTCAGATATTTCTTTACTAACAGTTTATAACGCCATTAGTCAGTTTTTCAGCTTCTGCTTTTGAGTTTAGTCCATCTCAGAAAAGACACCACACAATTTAGAAGCACATAATGGATACACCTGTGTAAAGGAGCAACCTCCACATTGTACATTAGGATAGAAATTACTGCCTCCAAGAAGCAACTTTGAACAAAAAATGTGATCAAATTCAGTCATCAGAGGAAAGGAGAAAAACACCCAACTAATCTGAAGGTATTTAAACTCCAGATCTACAGGTAAACCAATTGAGCAATGATCAGGACAGATCCACATTTCTTCAAACAGTACATATTCTTTTTTTATTCATAAACATGTCTGTTTCAGGTCTGTTAAACATACCCTGTATTTTTTACAGCAGCTAGCTACTTTTTAAGGGGAAAATAATCTGTATTACTATTTGGGCCCCTGTTGAGTCATATACAACCTGTTAATGATGCAAAGGTTCTCAAATTCAGTGCTCTACTTAGATATAAACTTTAATGGCAATGTTTAAATCAGAATCTATCTCAAAATGCCTGTAGAAGAAGGAGGTATTCTAATTCAGTGTTTTATCACAAATAATACAGCAATATAGAAATGAATAATTCAGGACTCCAGAAAAGAATTTCTTTTGTTACAGTGTCCATTGCCCTACTTTTTCAGTCAGCTTCCCTGTTAGAAGACTATTTCAAAATCTCACTTTTCTGATAGCTAAAAACTTCTAATCAGCTTCCACTCTGAACTGATTCATGTACAATTTACACACTTTTGATCTACATGTAGACAACATAAGCAGGTGCTTTGGCCAATATAATCCAAGTGGCAATAAAATGGCCAACAACTCTGCCTATACTAAAACCTTAGAAAATCTTTTTGCAGTTCTCTTTTTGCTGCTGGAGGAGATGCATAAAGAAGCAATTATCAAGTTAGTACACATATTTCTGACTGTACAGCATTTTCAGGTTCACCTCATAACCTTTATATCATTTACAGCCACATACAAAGCAAGCTATCCCTGTTTGTGAGAAAATGTTAAACGTAATACTCACACGTTCATTTTGTAATAATAGATTAATCTTTCTGCAGAAAATGCTTCCAGCATAGGAGACAATGCATTTGAACAGTGGCTACCGAGATTATTATTTATATTGCCAAATGATTGCTATATTCAGAAAAAAAAAAATAATAAAAAAAGGGGATAACTTTTATTATCTTTCTGTATTCTACTTGTATGGGTAGTTCACTCATCATGTACTACAAATTATTATTGGTTGTGTGACACCCAAACTTGTGCAGTTAATTGATACAGTATTATATTTGCCTTTGTAGTGCTGTTTCTGTTTCTTTCTTTTATCCCAAAGAATGGTCTTCTGAAATAGACTTTTTGCAAAAAAATGAAAAGATGATGAAGGGACTGGAACTTCTCTCTTATGAGGAAAGGCTTAGAGCCCTCGGACTGTTCAGCCTGGAAAAGAGAAGACTTGAGAGGGGATCTGATTAACATTTACAAATATCTGAAGGGTGGGTGTCAGGTAGAAGGGGACAGACTCTTTTCACTTGTGCCCTGTAACAGGAGAGGTAATGGTAGCAAGGTGAAACACAGGAAATTCCACCTGAACATGAGGAAAAACTTCTTCATTGTAAGAGTGACAGTTCACTGGAACAGACTGCCTAGAGAGGTTGTAGAGTCTTCTTCTCTAAAGAAAGACTTCTAAGACCCGCTTGAATCTGTTCCTGTGTGGCATGTCCTGGGTGTTACTGCATTGTCAGTGGGGTTCGATTTGATGATCTCCAGAGGTGCCTTCCAACCCCTACCATTCTACGATCCTATGATTTTATGGTTCTATGATTCTATGAGTCTATGAAAATCAGTATGGATAAAAAGCAGGAAATTTTTCTTGTTTGTTATTTTATTGCAACACTGCCTTTCCAGCTGCATACTGGTCTGTCACTTGCAAACCTTTCTTAACATAGTGGGAGGAAACAAAGTGGAGACCACAGTAGCTACTCCCAAAGTATGAATTCAGTCTTCAGAAACAACATAGACTCAAGAGGCCAAATCAAATTGGAAAACCTTCCTGAAGTCAAGGAGAAAGAATACAAATGAAAGTTAAAAATTCCCCTTGAGGGGACAGAAGAATGATGTTCTCTGAGGTCTGGTGAAAAAAAGAATTAAAAGGCTAAATGATTTAACTCTGAGTGGAGTTTAATTTAGTTTTAATAGATCTGAAACACTCAAATCTTGTGAAACTATGAAAGTGAAATATGACAAAAGTTTTCTCATTGGCCATATAGGCCAATGTTAAAAATGTCAGTTCTCAAAGGTCACGTGAAGGTAAGCTGACAACATTATGCTGGCACTTTTTTTGTTGAGGAAGAGGAAAGAATAAATAAAATCAAAATTTTCAGTGATGCAGGAGGTAAATGGTGTAGGAAACAAAATGTGAAATAATTGTCACAGACACAAATATTTAAAAAAAAAAATGAAATTGTTTGTGAGTAAAACCTCATGATAACAATGCACATGCTTCCACCCTTGACCCTAAAGAAAATATTATAGCTTTATTATCCTAGAAAAGAGGAACAGACAGTGAAAATTAATTCTGATTCATTGTAATAATCCATGTATTGTAGTAGAACTATCTTCAACATATATTAGGAATATCTAAAGCACATGTAAATTCAGTGTCATGAGCAAAGATTTACCCAGACACTTAGAAAAGTCTTTCTTCTGTCAATCCCAGAGTGATTCTACTAGACTGTAATTGCTCAACAATGTGACTGTGGATTTGTACTGGTGATATCAAATATAAAGATAAAATAAAACAAATTAAATAAAATAATAAAATATCAAGTTGGTGTAGTATATGTGTAATTCAGTTGCAAATTAACAATATTTCTGTGACAAAATTAATGTATCATGATATCTAATATTTTCCATTGTGAACTATTTAAAGTGCTTATAAAATCAAATAGCCTGATGAGAATAATAACGGTATGTCATGGAATGTTAAGTTCCACTAAAACAGGCAAGGGCCAAAACTTACACTGGACAAAAGCTGCCAGTGGACCTGGAATTAACCTTTATTACAGTTGGAAAAGTAAAATAGCTCATGACTAATACATGTGACGCAAAGTTAGTGATCCCTTCTAGGGTTATTGAGTTTTAATTTCCAGAAAAACTCATGTTGGCATATGTTGCGTTTTGAAACAAAAGAATTCTTCCCCGAATTAGTTCATTTATTTTGCTTAAGACCAGTTCAGTCCATGGTTCTTCTAAAGCTTCATTAACACTTCAAAGAACAGGTGAAAGATTCACCTATTACAAATACATGATTTAATAAAACTGTCTGCCCTATAAATAGATTGTTAGTTTTGAAAAGGCTTTTTATATCATGTTAATGCATAGCTTCATGAGCTCTTCGGGTATCCATTAAATTCAAAATATTAGAAAACACTATGGAGAGGAATATGGTATGTTTTTCTTACCTTGTGGTGGTCTTTACAAATTAAACCTACTCCAAAAGAATGTTTCCATATTTATGCCTGTTTTCATTCTTCTCTAAACCCATCTCTTTATTGAGCCTGGGTTTACAAATAAAGTAATGGATGCTATGTGAGAACTATCTTGCTAGTGGGTTTTGTTTGTTTGTTTGTTTTTCTTCTATTTTGTTTGGTTGGTTTTGGTTTTGTGGGGTTTTTTTGTTTGATTGTTTGTTTCCACTGGCACATTTGTTTAGTGCTCAGTACACTGGATCCTCACAGAAGTACATAGAATTCCAATGGAAAATAAATTCATTAAGGTCAGCATTCATACAAACTGTAACAAGCAGCTGCTTAGTATCTGTGGTTCTTGTTATGTCCCATAGGGTTATCAGAACCAAGTCATATGGACCATAATTTAGAACATTTCTTCCATTT
The DNA here is from genome assembly GCA_025331215.1 of Actenoides lindsayi. Classification (NCBI taxonomy): domain Eukaryota; kingdom Metazoa; phylum Chordata; class Aves; order Coraciiformes; family Alcedinidae; genus Actenoides; species Actenoides lindsayi. Next base: position 26,267 of record WTSP01025407.1, on the reverse strand, counting down.
TTCATAATCTTTCAGTAAATTACATAAAAAAGAAAAAATAACAAACATACCAGTATTTCAAAAAGTAATACCAGTTTCTTTATTACTGACCAGGTTGCTTAGTCATGTGAACAAAAATAAACTCATGAAGAATATTTTCTTACCAAGAATCAATATGCAAAAGTGCAATTAGAACACTGCTTGTGTGCTTCTATTTATAATACTTTCCATAGGGGTGAGAAAACAATCTTACAAAATACCCTGGGTATCTTATTTTTGTCAAATAAACCACAAATGGTCTCAATGGTGCCTCGGTATAGTTCTAAATGAAAGAAGGCCAATTAGCTGTTTTTTGGAGATGTTTTCAAGAGGTTTTGGTTTTTTGCTAACTTTGTCAAAAACTCTGTAAAGCAGCCTGATTGCACTTCCAACAAAGGTTGATATAGGAGTTTCCTTCAAAACATTTTTAACAGATATTGTAAAGCAGAAATCTTCCACAATAATACATTTTTCTTGCTGATTTATCACTATATTTAATTGCTGATTTGACACTATATCTTATCACTGGTTAATCTGAAGATTAACCACCTGCAGGTGACTGTGAGTTACTTGTGAGAGTTTTCATTCAGAATCTTGTGTATTCTAACAAAAAAGTTTCTGTTTCAAAGCTAAAAAGCCATAAGAAGAGTAACTGCTCTTATATCCCTCATGATTTTTGGATACCAACATACTCCTTACTACCTGCAGCCTCTGTCTGTCTGTGGTTTTGTGTGGCTGGTAGAGCTTAACATTATTACTTTCTTTCTTCCCAACTAGACTGTAGATTTTTTATCAGATTGTTGTAATTTGAAATATAGGGCTTTGTTTTGTACAAACTGTGCTGTTGGAACAGCTAGGGCTGAAGAGAGAGAAATCTAGGAGTTATTCCTGCATTTATGCTTTATTTTGGGTTGTTTGTTTGTTCATTATTTTCACAGATTCATGGAACAATTTAGCCTGGAAGTAATTTAAAAAAGTAGCTGATCCTCGTTTAGCCTTCTCCACTTTGGCCTGAAGCCACCCAGATGTCTCAGCCTCTCCTCATAGGTCATATACTCCAGGTCTCTGATCATCCTGGTGGCCATCCACTGGACTCATTCCTGTCTTTTAATGCCTGTCTTGTACTATAGGATCCAGAAGTGGACACGATACTCCAGATGTGGTCTCATGAGTGCTGAATAGGCAGGAATAATAACTTCCTTCAACCTGCTGACTGAACCCTTGCTACTATGACACAATATGCATTTAATTGTGATCCCTACAAAGGCACATTAGTGACTCATGTTCAGCTTCTTGACAACTAGGACACTTAGGTCCATTATGCAAAGCTGGTTTCCTGCCAGTCGGCTCCTAGCTTCTACTACTGTGTGGAGTTCTTTGCATTGTTAACTTCATGAGGTTTTTTTTCAACCCATTTCTTCAGTCTCCTGAGCTACCTTTGATTGGCAGCCCCACAACATATTGGCCATTCCCTCCCAATTAGGTGTCACCTGTGAACATGCTGAAATTGCACTGTTTTGACACCCCGTTTAATAATGAAGATATGAAACAGCATTGACCTTTGAGGAATGTCATTCATAACTGACTGCTAGGCACACTTTGAACTTTTGATCATGACTTTTTGACCTTGCATTCATTTTAATATCAGAAAGGGAAACTTTCTGCAATCTCAGAGAAATATCAAAAATCTCCTTTGACTGTTTTTTAACATTCTTCCAAAGAAACCATCTGCAGCAAAGATATGACAGATTTATTCCATTTATATATAATAAAAATACTGAACAGGGAAATTTAAGAATGAGTACGCGTGGTCTACTGACTAGTTCACCAGGATTTGCCTGGACCCTTCATCCTTGGGTACATCTATAAAATAAAGCATTATGGATACTTGTTAATTTGTAGTCAATGATGGCACGGACTCCCCGGTTAATGTGCAGGAGAGACACTTTATTGCAACAGCAAGCAGCTTATATAGCCGGTCATGCTTACACAAAAGCTTGATTAATATTGGCACCTAACTATGCTCCTATTATTAACAATATGGACAAACACAGAAGTCTTTCTCAGTTCCTTTTGCAACTATCATAAAAGTAACAGTTCAACAAGCAGATGGTCACAAGATGTTCACAAGCTGTTCAGGCTGGTGCTCCCATGTGAGCTGCTGAAGTCGCCTTTGTTTCAAACTTGATCTCTTGGACATCCTGAAGGTTATACTCCCATCTCAATACTCATATTCCCACCTGCCTGGCCCTGTCATGATACTCCACAGTTTCTATTAGTAATATTAAGTCCTGAACAAAATCAGCTGCAGTTTTCCCTCCTTCCTTGAGAAAATTCTCTCAGAAGTAATTTTAAAGAATGTCCAACATTATTCGTGTTTGGGAAGGAATAACTCATTTCACTGCTGAGCTCTTTCATTTGATTGTTCATTTTCAGCTATATCAGTTAATCTAATTAAAGAAAGCATGTCTTCCTAGAAGTGGTCAAAGTGCTTGAATAGATAGGAGTAAGTAGGAGCAAAAGATTTCCAAACTGGAAGTCTCTATCTATCTATCTATCTGTCTGTCTGTCTGTCTGTCTATTTCAGTATATGATCTCTGACAACAGGAGACTCAGGAGGAAAATACAAGAACTCTGCAGTAGGTAGATATGACATAATCTATCATATCTATATTTTCTCTTATATATGATAGTCAGGAAAGAGGTTACAGTTTGAAGCATGAGGCTCAATATTGCATCTTGTGGTATTCTTGAAGTCAAAAACTTCTGTGGTGAGAGTTCTGCGGTGCAGCCACAGAGTACATGAAATACAATTTCTTCATGAGTATTTGAAATTTCTCATTTTAGTTGAATGCTCCTTTATATGTCTGAAGGTATGAAGTACATACTCCTGCATAGCATGTTCTCTAGACCACTCATGTATATATTTTAATCAAAACATTCTTATTTCTTTCTAGATTACTATCCTTTTTACTGACAGAAAGTGGTTTCTTGTCATTTACGTTTTCTGAACTGTTCATACAATATTTTTGTAAAATTGAAGGACCAGACTGCACACATATTCCGGGTAAATTTTTACTGTTAAATTACTTAAAGATCACTATAAACCTTTTGGGATTATTCTTTATCACATTCCCTATGTAATCTAATATCCTGTTGAAGGACCTTTTTCCTGTTACAGTCATATTAAGCCTGGCTTCTCTGTGGTTTGTAGCAAAAAAATCCCCAACCTTTTATTTTTATAACTCTGTCACCTAATAATGGAGAAAATGGAAGTTCCTAGTGACTATAATATGCAGCTGGTGACAGATTCCTGAATCCTGATCTGGATAAGAAATTGAGTCACTCAAAAGCAATGCTGCTACTGACAACAACTCAAAACTGAATACCAGAAGTCAATGAAACCGTAAGTGGAAGTATGGTGATAAGTATTCTATAAAGATACAATATTTTTTATATACTCTACAGTAGGCATGTACTTTCTCCCTCACTTAGACCATGTTCAGCAGGAGAGGATGCTTTTTACTCTAAGTAAAAAAAAAACAACTTCTTTTTAAGTTCAACATGAGGAAAAGTAAGAAAGACAAACTTAAGTATGCATATTTCAGATAAATATCACAGGGATTAGGACAGGACTAAGAATAATTTAAGCAGATTTCTTGGAGTGTTACTCTTTCAAACACATAGTCACTCACATTTCCAGGATAATTTCCTCAGGGAACCTGATTTTAGTTTTAGACCAGTTTAATTGTTTTCTTTACTAATCACAAGAGGACATACAGAACTTTTTCTAACTGGTGCTTACTTTCTTTGCTTAAGACCTGTTCTGTCTTCACTGTGTCACAGTGCCTTGTCACTTGGATTATTGGAAAGGTAAGAATTAATGATAATCAAACGGTTTTATTATCTAGGCAAGAATTAAATTAGAGTACTAGACTATCACTGCATAATTTCTCTTTTATTTTCCCCCTCCTGAATCAAAGATAGTTCAAATTACATATTTGAATTGAAACTCTTCAACTCTAAAATTCAATAAATTCACCTTTGAAGAAGTATCTGAATTGTACTGCACAAAGCTCTTTTTGTCACCTGAAGCCCAAGAGCTAGCCAAGTAGCCATATGGGAACTTGCAGATTACAATAGAGAAGACAGTTTAAAAAATAAGTATTAGTGGAAGGTCTGCATATATAAGAAAAAGAAAAGCGTGAGAAACACAACTTAATCAGTTTGATTATAATGGAAAAAAAACCCCAACAACTCCACAGGATGTGACCAAAGTCAAAGCAGTAGATCTACTGTAAAAATGGAAAGAAAGTAAAAGCAAACATGGCAAACTGAAAGGGACTATTGTGTTTGAGCAGCATTGCAGTTAGAACTGCTTCAGATGTGTGAAACAGGCTTAATGGATAAAGACTTTACTGTAAATTACTAGGTAAATTCAGGATAAAAGAGTAAATACTAGCTCATAAAGATACATAGCAAAATCAGACCTTACATAGTGAAGTATTATAGGGTACAAAATAAACAATGAAACAGGGGAAACCAACTACTTAAGTCTTCATAACAAGTTAGAACAAGCTAACATTAGAATTAAGACACAATATGATTCATGAAACAACAGGGCCCTGAGATATAAAAAAAATGACTGTAACATTTAATAAAAATGCATTTATTTATTTGTTTATTACTGATTAACATGATAATTTTATAGTTTGCTTTATTTTTATAAAATTGTTTGAAGGCTTAAAAAAAGAACCAATACAAGCTTTTATACAATGCAATATTATCTGTAAGCTTCTCAAAGATTTTATTTTTAATAAAGTGATCAAATGTTGTTTTTTCTGCTTCTCAGTCAGATAGTTACTAGGGAGAAAGCCTTTATATCTTGATACTTAGCCTAGCCACTTTAACAAGTTAGATCATTAACTGAATAGGTCTCTGGTTTAACATTGTATGGCTACTCTTATGATCTGTGACGAAATACTGCATGTTCCAAACAGGCTTGGACACAAAATCTTTGTGTAATTTCTCAGTAGGTGGTTTTTCAGACTTTATCTGTAAGAAATTAGGTTCCCTATTCCTATCTAAGCTTTTCCATTTTAATTAAAATTATTTTCTCTATAGCTTTTTTTTTTTTTAATAAATCTAGCTTTTCCTCTGTGAATCCAATACAGCTAAATTATTGATGACTTTATCTTTCTTAATTTATCCTCTGAAATGGAGTCAAATACCAGTAACATCCAAGTGAATTAACTATAGTCAGCTTCATTTTGAGAGGTTGCAGAAATTTCCTTCAACTCTGTATCAAGAATTAAGACAAAACTGTCTGATTCAAATTAAATGACTCGTGAATATCCAAACAAGGCCTGTGCCAGGAATACCACAAAGGGAAAACCGGAAAGTATTGATAAGTTGTACAGCCAGAGCTCAACTGAAAAGGGTCATTCTAATACTCAGATAACTTCTGAAATATCTACATATGTTTTATTAAATTGCTGCTTCACTTATTTTGTCAGATGTTTAGTATTGCATCAGAGTCAGATGCCTAACACACCTCACCTGCAGTAGTAAGGTTAGTTGTTTTTACAGAATTTCTACTTTTCTCAAGGACATTTGTGTACTACAAAAATGCAAAGCACTATGGTTGCTTTGTTCTCTAAGAGTAGTTACATGATTTTGACGTACAGTAGTTTTTTGCTCAGTAAATGGCTATAAATGAGCCACGTGGCTAACACTGACAGCTACTAAAAAGCCAAATCCACCATGAGGCCTGTGATAGCTTTTGTACCTATCTAAATCTGTGTTTCATTTAAAGAACACCTGCAGATTTTTATTATTTCTTTAAGTTAGTCAACAGAGAGGTATTGTTGGAGGTAGTTTCATGTACTGTAACTGACAACTATGGAAATGATAGTCTTTTATTTGCCTATATGTGATGATTGAATAGTTATGTTTCACCTGACCAAGTTTTCTACATAACAATAGAAAGATTAGTTCTGAGAGACAGGCAGTATCTCAGCAGCCTATAAAAGGTTTTTTCTGGAATTATTCCCCAAGCCGTTAAATGTATAGATATTTTTAGAACATTCATTACTTTGTCTATGTTTCAAGCAGCAGATGCCTACAACCTAGAAATGAAAGGTATTTGCCTTCTACCTTAATAAACCATTTTCAGGCGAAGACCTTTTTTTTTTTTTTTTTGTCATTCATTTCAACAACAGCATTCCAGTCAAAACTGCAATTGTAAAAATGCCAGTGGCCACAGTCTGCAGTACCCTCCACGTTCTCTTCTGAAAACTGGTCTAGCTCAAGATTTCTCCAAGCAACTTGTAGAGTGCCTTTCCCTTTATGACTGTTAACATCTAAGAAATTACCATATATTTATTTACTTTGAGTACCATCATTTTTGTTATATATGCCACTTTTAGTGTTAAAGAATCTTCCCCCCTGGACTGGTCAATCTGTGTACATAGCAGAAAAATAGGGTAAATCCTTACAGGGATCTCAGTCATTCAATGCTGTGTCTATTAATAGCTACCTCTGAAGGGCAAAAGTCTTGTTTTTTGAAATGGAACATGTTTTACTTTCAAGATGGAATCCTTTGTAGTACTAAAAGAAAGGTGCATCAAGTGCAAAATGGCATTAAGATATTCTGTAAAAAGTCATCTTTTCAATCATTATCCCAGGAAATGGAGTTTAAAGTTTCAAAGAAAAAGGAAAAAAAAAAAAAAAAAAAAAAAAAAAAAAAAAAAAAAAGAGAGAGAGGAGGGGGGAAAGGAGAGGGTGTTTTTCTTTCATACCCTAGGAAGGAGTGAGCCCAGAGGCAAACTTCCAGGAACCATGGAAGAATGATTCATGGAAGAATGGAAGCTAAGCCAGCACCATGGAAGTGATCCATTGCTGCCCTATAAAGTCGTTTGTGTAACAGGAAATACTCATTCTTTTCCTGTCGTGAAGCATAGTTAGGTTGTTCTCTGCAAACTTAATACCCCATTTAGATACAAAAAACTTTTTTCTTGCCCTAGACAAAGAACATGAAGCAGAAAACTTTATGTCAGTGAATAACTGTACGTAGTCTTTCCTTATGCATTATTTGACATTGATCATGGCACTGTGAACCTCATACTCCTTTTTGTCATCATAGTTGTGCCTGTATGTATGCTACTTTCTTCTGAGGACAAGATGCAATACTAACTACAAATTAATCCTGAACGATAAAAAAAACCCCCAACAAATGGTTTAAATACACTTATCTCATACTGTGAGTCTGATAATCTTACATAAACTCCATTGAACATAAACCATTTTTGGTTTACATATGAAAACTGCAAAATGTGGGCAGACATGTATTAGCCTTTATGGGCTGACTGGGGCCATGGCAGCTTGTTATGTAATTAGACACAACACAGGTATGTAGTGAAACACTGGCTGGGAAGGAATGCAAAAAGATAATGTAAGCAAACTGTTAAGAAAAATTATAAAAACAACCCCAAGTAAACTCAAATGCAGGAGGAAGAAACCTCCATTATGAAGAACACTTCTTCCCAGAAGAGACCTCAGGGTACTGATAATTGGTCATAAACTCCCTTTCTATTCTTGAAGTGAATTAAAACTGGTTACTGAAGAACAATGGAAAGAGCAGTACAACTGCAGAAAAAAAAATAATTTATTAGAATGTTAAAATTTAAGGTAGAATAACAATAAATCCTTAGTTCCATGTTAAAGATGTGCTTTTTTTTTTGCTCATGACAAGATTCTGAATATAATCCTGTTTTATGCTAAACTGCTTGGAACATGTAATTAAATAAACATTTCAGAATGTTTGCTCTCCCCTCTAAAAATGAAAGAATGTATGATGACCTTTAAAATACCTCCAGTACTCAATTTCAACTCCCTCCTTGATATTTATGGGCAATATTGATGTATGATGAAATGGATGTAAATGTCTCAGGAATAAAATTATGCTGGAAACTGGGAAAATATTTCCGGCTTAACACTCAAGTCTGTAACATTTTTCTAAATACGTTGGTTAGGACAAGGAGCTAATTTTTTTTAAGTTTATTCCAAATAAATTTATCAAACAGATTGTTTATTCATACAGAAGTGATACTGTAGGTAGCATTTTCAACCTGTAATGATTTTTGTTATCTCTGAGGGCATAAAGAAAGAAGAGCTAGATGATGCTTGTTTGTCATGTGTTTATGTTACATTTCTATTTCTAACCCTATGTTTCAGGACCTCCAAAACTAACTACCAGAGAAAACAAGGATTTCCCTTCCATGAACAGCTTCTGTGAAGAAAATAAAGAGCAAAATTGTCTTTAGAAGCATTAGAGCTTTCTATAGTTAAAGCCAAGAAAAGCTGTGTTAATAATCCCTGTGGAATTGCACTTCTCCTGTTCTTTATTAGGTGTGCTTTGCTTATTTAGCTTTAAATGAGATTGCCAGAAATGCAATAAGTAACATATTTTATCCAGTTCACAATGTCCAGAAAACCTGCTGTGTTTTCAGTTTGCAATTTGCCTTTCTCTGTATCAGAATATAGTCTACTTCCAAGGATCTTTTGGGAAGTTGAAGGAATGAAGAATGAGGAAGACAGTTTTAATCTTTTACAGGTTTTGCTACTGGAATTTTTCCATAAAGAACGAAGGAAGTCCTTGTTGGCTTCCAGGTGAAAATTCTCAGTGAGCCTGCATGGGAACCCCTGGCATCTCTATACTTCCATGATTTCTTGGTGCACCATTTACAAATGTAATTACTAAAATAGTACACTGAGGAGGGGAAGTTACTTGTGTAAAGTAACAATCAGTGGCACACACATGTTCAACTCAGACCCTTTAAAATATATTATTAATATAAACAGCAGCTAAGACTTCCTGTCAGTATCTCTTATACTTCAGATGAAGAGTTCATCTTTTTCTGTGTCAGGTGGCAGTGAGCATCATCCCACTGTCTGAATACTGTTTAAATGGTGTCTTTGTTTCTCCTTCACTCTGTGATTTTTCTATTAGAACCAAGTAGTAGAGGCAGGGTGATAGGGTAGATAAACCATTCCTCTCTCTCCATGTTCTTAGAAACCATTTTCAGCAGAAATTTTTCCATAGGGCTCAGTTACTGCTTCAGTCAAATGTTTGCCAAACAGCATAGACATATCTGTCCAATGCCTTTTAGCTTTCAAAAGATGTACAAAGTTAGTGGTTTTAGCTGTAGTGAATCTCTTTGAGAAACAAGTTCTCTAAAGTGTTGAACTGAAACCCCAGAAATGAATACTGCAGTATTTGATGGAAAATTTGGGTATATGTATCAATCCACAGCTTCATTTTTCAGCAATATTGTAATGCTTTTCAGTGCCTATACTTAGGTTATTTTCATTCATTCAAAAGAGTTGCTTAAATAGCTTGTGTCTATTCACACAAAGGGGCAGACAGTGATCATTACAATTAAGCCTGTTCTAGTAACATACAGATACTTACAACAAAGCTCATATAAAAATTCACAATAAAAAAAAAGACTGAGATGAATATATTTAATTGCACAGGGCTCTAAAGACTTAGTGTGAATCCATCTCATTCTCTTTGTGCCAAACAGCTACTAGAAGCCCTGGCTGCTGCTGTTATGTATCTGCAAGCTGTTCTGGTGGTTTCAAAGTGCTTGTACTTCCCAGATAAGTTTCTATTGTGCAGAATAATGAAGTCTAATGAAATTGCTACCTTTTTAAAACATCAAGTTTGAAATAACCCAGAACCCTCTTTGCTCAACTTCATACCCCCATTCCGATACCTACTTACAGCATGGTTACATAATTGTAGTTTTCACTACACTTTATTTTTTCACATAAAGGCTCATTTGTGAGACTTGAAAAATATTGATGTGACCTCCCCTGACTTCATATTTTAGCGTCTCAAATTAGCATACTTTGGAGCTTTTCTTTCCAGTTCTAAGTTTTGTAGATATTATTCTCTTCTTTCTGTGTAGACTTTTAAAAAGCTTCAGTCACAGAATCAAGTTCAATTTACGTGTGTGGTGAGTCCTTTTGCATCACAGTCAGGAGAACTAAAAGCAGTAAAAGGAGGGTAAAAAATTATTCATTAAATCAATGTAAGTATTTTTTCTTAATATGAATTTGATTGCAATTTTATATCTGTGTCTCTGCTTTGTTTTTTCAAATCAACTTCAGAATGATTCAGAGATCTGAAATTAAACCTCTTTATAAACATTCTGTTCTTGTATGGTGTTGCTTCCTGTCTGAAAATAAAAAGTTCCTGTGAAGCAGTTGAATATTTAATGACTGTAAAACTGGAAGATAAGTATTCATGAAAAGTTGCTTGTCATCAAAACAGTATTGTTAGTACATTTTAAAGTTTATTCACAAATCTCTGCAAGTTACTCAAGTTCTGAATTTGTGAACCATGAAACTACTTAAATTTTATATAGTTTTGAGTTGCACTGTCACTGCTTTGATACTGTTTATTAGGAACAATCACATAAGGGAAAACATGCATTTACATCTAAATTTACATCTAAAGAAAATGGTGTTTCCAATGAACAAATAATTTTCATTTGCTATGTCAATTTAGTGTAGTATTCTTTGTTAATAAAAGTCCAGTATTATCGAATTCTTTGCTAAGTTGGACAAAAATGTATGGCTTAGATTAATCTCTCATGTCAATTTATTATCTCACTAACTTCTGTATTAGCACAGTGGCTGCACAGGAAAATGCTGCTCCAAATCCATTTCATGTGACAAAGTAAGCAAAAAGAAAATGAATAGCAAATGAACAGTCTGATGTACTTGTTTTTTTGGCTGTGGTATAATACATAAAAAGGGTACCTTTATATAGTGATTATCAAATAAAATGTATATCATTCTGGAAATCTACTATAATTTACAACTGTAGCTAAAACAGTGACACATTATAGCCCACAAAAAAAGTTTCAATAAGAGGAATACATCCAAATAATATGATGAATGAGGACTCTTAAACAAGATAAGGTGCTCAGGAAAATCATCTTCGTTCAGGATTTTCTCTCTTAGAGCTGAAAGACGCGTCACTGGAGTGTGTCATGAATACATCAAACTAATTCTCCACCTCTACTGAATAATCCTAAAGAACAGGAAATTACTTCAGATGACATAAATGATTCAAATTTTCATCTAAAACTTACACTAGACACAATCAATTAGTTCAAACAAAGAGAAATAAAAATTCTTATTTCAGTATTTTTAGCCATTGAAATAGCATTCACAATGTTCCAGATAAATCAGAAAGTTCTTATCTTTTTCCAGTTTTAAAGACTATATTTTTCCAATTAACAATGGATGATTGTAATCTAGGTACAATATTCAGACAAGATGTTCATACTTTTCTCATGTACCCAGCATAAATTTGTCATATTCTCTGTTCTACTTATTTTAAGCCAACTACTTTAAGATTTCTCCCAAACTGGTCACAAGCTTTCATCATATGTTGAAAGTGCTACTTACAAAATCAGTTAGCTACAACTAATCTAAACCATCTTAACCGCTGAAACACATTACACACTAACACTAGTCATATAAAAGTTAGATATTTTGTTTAAAGCAGGTTACTAACCTCCCTAATGGGCAGATAACAACTCAAGTCACGACAGGTGTTTATGTCTCTCCAGAGATCATAAAGGAAAACAAATACGCAAAGAAGCTTAGAAGAGATGTTTAAGTTTTGAAATCTAATGTTACGTAAGATTAATCCTTTTTCCATTATCTATTATTTTTCAAGAAAGGTCTTACTAGGAAACTTCTTGCATTGGATCTGACTTTGTACTTTCTATGTACACAGGGAATTTGGACATTGATTTAAAAAGGTGATTAGCCTTTCTATATTGTCTTCTGCTTGCCTAGAGCGAAGAATAAATTCCTTCACAAAACAATTTAGAAGGAGTAAAAAAGATGCTGGAGCAGCTATTTCCAGTGCAGTTACACCTTCAAATCTCAAGCCACAGTTACTTTTTTTTTTCCCCCCACCTTTTTTTTTTCATTCATGTGGAAACATATGAGCCATTTTAGAAGTCAAGCAGCATGGTAAAAAATCCTTGGAGCCAAACAGGTTCATACCTAAATAAAGAGTTATATAGTTCTACCAGTGTGGTACTAATTAGTGTTGCCTAATGAATCACCCACATGCACCTATTGTAATTTTGCTGCTTGCTACACTGCCTCGCAAACACAACTGTTATTTCAGAACTACTTGAATGATGTCTAGCCTGCATTTTGCAGTACAGAAATGTCCATAGGCACATAAAAATTAAAAAAAAAAAAAAAGTAAGGACTCTGGATTGAAGGTTTGAGAGGATTTTATTCAGAAGCCTTCAAAAGAACTGAACAAGTTAATTTTTCAGTTTCTGTTCTGAAAGACTGTGCAGTCTTGCTATGCTGTTCTGTCACTTAGGGGGCTTTCCGTATGGAAAACACTGTTTTTACATTTAAGTCATTTTTATCCCTTCCAGAATCTATCCCAGGCGAAGGTACTACAACACTTCAGATACTTTCAGGGATCTTCAACTCTAATTTACATGAGTGTAATTTTAAGACACTAAGAAAGATTTTACATGTCTAAAGGAAGTATACTGTAAAGGTTTTAAATACAATACTGAGAGGTTTCAAATGTATTTCCATTAAGTGAGGCTTGCAAATGCCAGCTCAGTTAAACAAGACTGAAGAAAGCTGGAATTTTATCTTTAACGCTGAATGCCCTTGTTTTTGTCTATTTTGCTTGGAAATCTTATCAACATATCCCATAAAATGATATTAAATTCTGCATATTTTGAGCATCTAATAGTTTAAAGACTTGTGTGCTTTCAAATTTTAAATATCAATAGATAAAAATATACTTTAAAGCCTATGATAATTAATGCTGTTTATTAAGCTTCTTTGTGGTGGAATAACCATGGGATAAACCATATGAAATTTGACTAAATTATAATTTGTTTTAAGAGATGAAAATAGGGACCGTAACAGAAATCTGAACAAGTTGAATCCACTGTAAAATCATTAAAGTCACTAAGGTCACTGGAATGATGACCATGTATATAAATTCAACTCAGCTGAGTGTACTTGTTCTTACTCAGAGTATGTTGCAAAGCAAAACAGTGTTTCTCAGTGGGGGAAAAAAAAAAAGTAGTCAGAAATTGATCTAAATATGTCAGTCATAATGTATTCAGACTAGATACATTTGTAAAATATCAAGTAAAAAAATAAATAATGCTGATTGTACACCTTTTTAACTGCAAATTTTTCATGGTTGAAGAACAAAACATTTTTTCCATGTAGCTGTAGTCTAAATCCACCTTCCCAGACCTTAACCTTTAATTCAGTTTATTATTTTGGAAAACAAACAAAAAAGGTTTACGAAGCCATGTAAATCTATCTTTGATGACGACTGTCTTAAACAAATTGCTGATTCTGGCTTACTGCAGATAAATTAGGTACCTCAGAGTCATTGAGATAACTATCTAGAGATATCAAAAGTAAAGAATAGATGTTTGGGAATAGGAAATCCCCACTTACGATGAACTAGTACATGAATGTTTAAAAATACTTTTAGGACTCTTTAAAGTCCACAAGGATTACAGTGTTCCCTCTGTAATGTCATTCTGGGAATTTCCTAGATAAATGTGGGAGAACAATTTAATGATTAAATCACACTACTGACATATCTAACATGACATTCTCTAATATACTGTGAAATACGTAGGTGCTTCAGTTTACACATCTTAAAATAATATGCATTAGTAATTCTTATTCTTGGGGCAGTATTATGAAGGCGATTTAGTGATCTCGTCATGCTCAAATCATAATTATTACTTTACCCATATATTAAAATAATAGACAAAACAATTTTTATTTGTATTCAGAACTTTCTCATTGTCTCTGACAAATACTGTTGCAGAATGATTCTCTATACCTGAGCAGACTGAGATTCCCTGAAATGAGATTGACAGTGGATATTCAGATGAAACATTAAATCATTATCTTTACCTTCCCTTATTTAGTGATCCCATATATTCATGATATTACAGACAAGAGGAAAGTCTGCCAGAAAAGAACAGTTTTTGTGTTTTTCCTCCCCCTCTACTGCCCACTGTGGAATTTACTGTAACTTTTTTAACATCATTTTCCTCTCCTGGTTTATTAGAGATGATATATTACATATTAAATTCTGTTTCTTTATAATGGAGAGAATATTTACACAGCAAACCAGGGGGCGGAACCAGATCTCCCTTCATCACTACATGTAAACCTTTTTTTGTTTAAGTAACAAGAGAAAGAAAAAAGGCTTCCATTAGAGGGTAATTTTACCACTATATTCAGGGGGATGTTCCCAGAGATATCAAAGCTGGGAGTGGGTAACATAGGCTGAACAAACTCATTCCTTTCCCATGACTGCATAACACTGATGAATTATAGACATTCAGTTATTAGGAATAATACATACAGACTTCTTTCATTCACAGATTATAAACTTTCAAGTTTTATTTAGTCCTGAAATCATGATGATGCATATTTTATTTTGTGTCTTTTTTCTTAGTATTAAATTTCGTAAGTCACTTGTGTTTTCCTTAAAAGTGATCCTGTACCTTCAACACACTGACAATTCCTCCAAATGTGTATTTTCAGTTATTTTTACCCACTTTCTGATTTCTGAACAAAAGTATTTGATTTTATTATTTTTGGCTTTTTTTCAGAAATTATATATATTAGATTAGAGGACAGAGAACAGTAGGAAGTTTTAATACTGTCCAGGTTAATACATTGCTCTGAATCATCTAATGAAATAGCAGCCATGTGGAGCATCTCAGTGAACCTATGCCTCATGACCCTATCCACCCCTCTACGAGGCTTTCTAATTGTGGTCCTATTCCTCTTGAGTGAATCTTCTAGGTTCTATAGTGACAACAGTATAATGATAGTTTCTACTTCTATTCATTACTATTTAAAAAACAACATGGAAAAAATGTAGTGTAGGGATGATGTATTTATTTTTCATTGAAGAAAAATCACTCAATGCTTTTAAATATGATGCTAATTCTCCAACAATTGCCCAATGAAATGCCATACCATAAAGGTAAGAATACAGCTTAAACTCATAAAAAGGTTGTGTCACACCTTTATTCAACTTTAATTACGTTTAAGTAACCTCAGATGCTCATTCATGTTCCTGAATAAGAAACAGTACCTTTCTTACACGGTGTTTTAAAAAAACCAACCAACAAACCAGTATACGTGGTGTACATATAGATATATATATATTAACCACTGATAATTGTTTCCCAATATACCTCTCTCTCTTCACAAACAGTAGAATATGCATTACAATTCATGTACTTCATTAGAAATTAACAAGAAAATATCCTTGTTCCTCCCTTCTGAAAACTGCTTTTAATAACATCTGAGTTCTTTCACTTATGATCTATTTCAGAACAGGCATTTTAAGCCACATTCAAAGTAGTTATTCCAGCGGGTCAGTTCTCACACTTGCACCAAAACTTTCTTATGACAACAACACTGTTACAGATTTTCATCAGTGGAACAAATCACATTAATGAGGTCACTGTCTGTTCTGCATAAACACAGAAATAGCAGCACCAAGAAAAGAATTAATTTGACTAATGCTAGTCTATTCACTGACACAACAAGAAAACATGCTTTTCCCGAATCTCATTCCAAATCTCTAAACCAGGCTGTTTCAACTTCAGTGGTTTAGCATCAGGAGGAACACGTAGGACATTCACAAATACCATTAGATTTTATGTCTTACTAGTTAAATAGCTCTTGATAAAATTGTTGAAAATTTTCCATACTGCATAATTAACTGGCCAACGTAAAAAAAGTGTGAATAACATTTTACAAATTATATTTATTTCAAAGTATCATCTATTTTAAATATTGCTAGTTTTAAGTGAGTAAAGTTTTCCTATTTGACCAGCTTGGGTCAAACTTTCATGAGGGCAATTATGCTTATCTTGTGCAATATTTGAGATTTCGAAACATGTTTTGTTGTAGGTCAAAATTAACCTAACATGTCCCTAAGTTAAATGGGTATGAATAGATATTCATAAGTGTATAAGAAGTTTATGTTCAAAGACTAGAGACCAAAATCATACCAGAAACTTTCATTCCACACCACTCCAACTAAGGTACAGTTCAAATTTAAACAACCACTGAAGGGTCATGTCCAGGTTTTGAACCTAGTAGCAAAAAATCACTTAAAAAAAAAGATAATATTCCACTGAAGTCCTGGGAATCTACATCTAGTAGTATATTCATTAAGAAAGACAAGGTAAAAATCCCACACTTCACATTTTTGCTTTTATAAATGTTTCATTTCTGAAGGATCTGACATAGCTAAACATCCAGATACTTTCCACCACCAATAACTTGTTGGAAAGGAACTAGGCTGACTAATTTTCAAGTCATCTACCTCAATCCAGTACAGATGCAGAAATACCTCTATCACCCAAGACTGATGTTTTTGCATCATTCACAAATACAATATTTTATCTAAAAACTCAGATACAGATCAGATATATTGGATATAATTTCATTAAAACCTCATTCAGAAAATGCATGACTCCAAATCTCCTTGTCTAATGTACAAATAATATTCCCCTAACCATAAACTAGTTCAGCCTGCTCTCTGTTCATTGTTTGCTATATTTCTTTACAATTTATAGAATATTTCCAATAAAAGGGTGTCAAGATTTGGATATAATATTCCAGGTGCAAATTCACCAGATAGAAATGCAGAAGTACTTGTTTTGCAGAAAGAGATGGGCGAAGTTCCTCCTAACAGGATCCTGCAGGTTATGCTAGCATAACGTATTTCCTATCATTAAAAAGAGACCTTGAGTTTTCAATACTTAAAGCCAATCTGGTATGAAATGTGTTTTTCTGAATAGATTTTTTTTGTTACAAATGACAGGAAAGGTACTTTACCTCTTCATTCAAAAGAAAGTCCTTTTTGTTCTCACAATGATTGTCTTTCCTCTGCTTTTCTTTATTGATTTTACAACCTGTAGCTCAAGATTGTTTTCATAGATGGCAGATGGTGAAGCCTAAAGTTATACTTTCCATGTGGCAGTGCTCTCCACAGTTGTTCCTTTGTTTCTTAAACATTCAGTTTGTCAGTTATATCATTACATGCCCTTTCACAGCTGGGTTCTCATGTGTCCCTTATGAGTTTACTACCAAAAGCAGACAAATAGACAGTGTGTTTGTGAGGATTATTGTACAGTAAAGAAAATTCTTGTGAGTCTCCAGGAAACAGGTTAGGACTAGAAGAGTTCTTCTAGGTGTTACTGAGGTGATTCTCATCAAAATGCATTGAGGACATGTGTAGAAAGGCAGAATATGGGCAGTTTAATAAACCTGCCACTGCTGATTGATATAAGGGCCTGAGGGACAAGTAGGACAATAGCAAAACTACCAAGCTAGAGTTAGTATCTTGGAATCTGTTAGCACTTCTGATCAAGAAATCACAATGAGGTTTTCAGAAATGGTGTTTTCCAGGCCTCCATTCTTTTTGATGACATATATCATCTACTTATACAATACAACTAAACTGGATCAATCCATCATTTTCCTAATATCAAATTCTGAATTAATAAACATCTATTTACAGTATACAGAGTCCCAAGGTGAGATGAGATTAGATGAGAATGCAACAGAATCCTTCCGAATTCTTGATGGGTTCCTATTGATGTAGGTCTATTTTACATAAAAAGAAGAGTTTCCATGTGAATTTTAAGAGCTTTTCAAATCTGTATGAAGGAAAAAGATAAGCAATGAATATTCACTTATTCCACCCTACATAAAAAGCTTTAAGTTGTGCTAAAAATTGCTCTAAGAATCACTGTTGTTTTAGCTAAGAGAGTGCCAGGCAATATTTCACAATATAATTAATTCTGATGTTAAGCTTTTTGGAGGCGACTGAATAGGTCTTTGTATTTTTGTATCCATACAAGTGCTGTATTTCTAGCAGGCTAAGATCAATAGGATCCAAGGAAAATCTAAAAAAACCTCCATGAATGTAAAATTCATTTCTGGAACAGAAATTCACCATCAATACTCACCAAGAAGATGCTGTTAAAACATCAGCATTAGAGTTAATTAAAGGCCTGATTTACAGGAAGTTTAACATTACTGATTTATACAGTCATACATCTAATAAAAGATGTTAATGACAAATTGAAGAATGATTAATTTGGGCAACTGATATCAAACAATAGGCTGAAAATCTCTGCTTCGTTGCCAAGTATCTCTCAAGGAGGGGAAGATTTTGAAGTTAGAATTCATGAATGCATGACACTGTCCTCTCAAGCTTTTTTAGATCTGTCCTAGTTTTTACAGAACTGAGCAGCTAAACAGCTAGGTCTGCCTAAAGGCAATATGAAAATAAGATATTTCTCTATCTAAATCTTTTGAGTACTCTATTCATTAAGCATTTTTCATCTATAGATGTGTCATTTGATATGTCATTCAATATCTCATGAGTTGAGATTCCTTTCCATTAAATGGTGTCTGTGAAGAAAATTTATTATTTAAATAAACAATTTTTAGAATTTAGTGAAGGACTGGAAAATCTCATTCACCTTTCTGAAGACAATCAGATTTTTATCTCCTTCACAGAGATCCTTCTAACGATCAGTATGCAGTGGCTAAAATATCATACACAGCTGTCTCATATGTATATATGACTTTTTTTTCCCACTTCCTAATCAGTTCTTGTTACAGTTTCATAATCCATTCCCCAAACAGAGAGGAGTCAGATTATAAATAATCTTACTCAAAGTCACCTAGGCTGTTAATGGAGACAGAGTTTACTGCCTGTTTTATTCAGGTATACTTTCCGTAGCCTTGAAAGATACAAAAATAGAGGAGAGCAGCAGTCAGTCATGGGTGTAAGTCGGTGTTCATCTTTTATCCTAGCTTCAGCTGTTAAGTAACACCTGTCTACCAGTAAGAGTAGATAAGTGTGGTGGCTTGTCTCCAATCAACAGGCAAACACCCACTCACCCTCTCACTCATTCGCCTCTCCTATGGGATAATGAGAAAACAGAAGGAAGGACATAAGACTCAAAAATTGAGAGAATGACATTTTAATAGAGAAATCAAAACCTGCTTGTGCAAGAGAAGTCAAAAGAGGAGTTCATTCACTACTTCTCATTGGCCAGCCACCTCCTGGGAATTGTGCACAATGGTTCTTTGGTAAGACAAATGCCATAACCATGAATGTGCCTCTGTCCTTCTCCTTTTCCAGAGCTTTTATTTCTGAACATGAAGTCATATGGAATGTCCCTTTGGCCAGTTTGGCTCAGCTAACCCTGCTATGATCCCTCATAACCACTTTCCCACTCCCAGCGTACACTTTGGGGTGTTGGAGAAGGAATGGTAAAGAGGGAAAAAGAGTAAGCTTTATAGAATCATAGAATAGTTTCAGCTGGAAGAGATCTTCAAGATCATCAAGTCCAACCTTAACCCTAGCCCTATCAAAACCACTAAACCATGTCCCTAAGCACAACATCTAACTGCCTCCCTGGGCAGGCCATTCCAATGCTTGACGACCCTTTCTGTAAAGAAATGCTTCCTAATATCCAGCCTGAACCTCCCCTGGTTCAACTTCAGGCCATTTCCTCTTATTCTATCGCATGTTACCAGGGAGAACAGACCAACTCCTACCTCGCTACAACTTCCCTTCAGGTAGTTGTAGAGAGCAATAAGGTCTCCCCTCAGCCTTCTTTTCTCAAGACTAAACAGCCCCAGATCTTTCAGACTTTCCTCATAAGAGACATAGTCCAAACTCTTTATTAGCTTGGTAACCCGCCTCTGTACCCTCTCCAGCACCTCAATGTTCTTCTTGTAGAAAGGAGCCCAAAACTGGACACAGTATTCGAGGTGTGACCTCACCACAGTCAAGTGCAGAGGAATGATCACCTCCCTGCTCCTGCTGATCACACTATTCCTGATCCAGGCCATGATGCCATAGACCTTCTTAGCCACCTGGGCACACTGCTGGCTCATGTTCAGCTGGCTGTCAATCAACACCCACAGGCCTTCTCTGCCTGGCAGCTCTCCAGCCACTCCTCCTCAAGCCTGGAGCCCTGCTGGGGGTTGTTGTGGCCCAAGTGCAGGACCCAGCATTTGGCCTTATTGAAACTCATGGAACAGGCCTTGGCCCAGCAATCCAACCTACCTAGATCCCCTTGTAGAGCTTCCCTACCCTCAAGCAGATTGACACTTCCACCTAGCTTGGTGTCATCTGCAAATTTACCAAGGGTGTACTTTATCCCCTCATCCAAATCACTGATGAAGATGTTAAACAGGAGTGGTCCCAGTACTGAGCCCTGGGGGACACCACTTATGACTGGCTGCCAACTGGATTTAACTCCATTGACCACAACTCTTTGGCCTTGTCCATTAACCAGATTTTCACCCAGGAAAGCGTATGCCCATCGAAGCCAAGAGCAGTCAATTTCTCTAATAGAACACTGTAGAAAACAGTGTCAAATGCCTTACTAAAGTCAAGATAGACAACATCCACAGCCTTGCCTTCATCCAACAAGCAGGTCACCCTGTCATAGGAGGAGGTCAGGTTTGTTAACCAGAACCTGCCCTTCCTAAACCCATGCTGACTTTGATGCTGTGCAAGTCTGTTTGGCAGTAGCCAAAACATTGGTACGTTACACTTTTTCAGCCTCAAATGCAAAACACAGCACCAAACAGGCTGCTATGAAGAAAATTAACTCCAGACAGATGAAGTACAAGACTGCTGTATCATTCTGAGGCACAAAGTTCAGTAATATACAAACATCTATACCTTCAAAAGAGTTCTAGATGCTGGTCTAGATACTCTTATAATAGGCATGTAAGATAATATATTTTGTGTTCTTAAGACATCCTTTTTCTCTATCTGAAATTGTTTTATGATTCATAAAATAAAACATAACTGCAAAACAATTTCCATTAAAATTTAAGGTTGCCATTCAATTTTTTTTGACTAATTTAGTGCACAAAGCTATTGATCTCCTACAAAATTAAAAATAATTCAGTATGTTCCTTTTCACTTCCCAAGTCACACTTTTACATTTCTCCTCTCTTTTTCTTGTTTGCAAGCTCAGGACTTTTAATTTTTACTGTTGAATATAGTAGGCAATTGCATCTCATGAGTATGACCTCTTAATGACAATATATAGATTGCTTCAATAATCCTGCTCCCACTATGACTGTAGTCCACCTCAAGTTTGTTCAAAACCTTTCATTCTACCCTTTTACAAAAAGTACTGCTTAGATTATGTCGTGGTTTAGACGTCCCTGGGAGCTGAGCACCACATAGCCATTCATTCACACCCCACCACCCCTCTCCACCTTGGGATGGGAAGTAGAATAGAGAGTAAAAGGCAAAATCCTGTGGGTTGAGATAAGGATAATTTAATAGAACAACACAACAGTAGAAACAGTGTCAATAATAGTAGTAATGGAACAAAACACAAAGCGAGTGATGATATACAACATATTGAACCACCTAGACCTGCACCAACAATCCTGAACCAGACACCTGTAATGCCCTGCCCTGCCTGCCCTCCACCCTTATATAGCAGGCATAGAATCATAGAATCATAGAATGGTAGGGGTTGGAAGGCACCTCTGGAGATCATCAAGTCCAACCCCACTGCCAACGCAGGAACACCTAGGGCAGGCCACACAGGAACAGATCCAGGTGGGTCTTGAAAGTCTCTAGAGAAGGAGACTCCACAACCTCTCTGGACAGCCTGTTCCAGTGCTCTGTCATTCTCACAGTGAAGAAGTTGTTCCTCATGTTGAGGTGGAGCTTCCTGTGTTTCCACTTGCTACCGTTACCTCTTGTCCTGTCACAGGGCACAGCTGAAAAGAGACTTCTATTTGACACCCACCCTTCAGATATTTGTAAACATTAATAAGATCCCCTCTCAGTCTTCTATTCTCCAGACTAAACAGCTCCAGGTCTTTCAGCCTTTCCTCATAAGAGAGATTTTCCAGTCCCTTAATCATCCTCATAGCCTCTGTTGGATTCTCTCTAGTATTTCCCTGTCATTCTTGAACTGGGGTGCCCAGAAGTGGACACAATACTCCAGACGTGGTCTCACTAGTGCAGAGCAGAGGGGAAGGAGCACAGTCTTGTTGATGGCCAGGATACCATTGGCCTTCTTGTCCACAAAGGCACATTGCTGTTCCATGGATAACTTTCTGCCCACCAGGACACCAAGGTCCCTCTCCATGGAGCTGCTTTCCAGTGGGTCTACCCCTAACCTGTAACAGTACAAGGTGTTGTTCCTTACTAGGCATAGGACTCTGCACTTATCCTTGTTGAACTTCATTAGGTTTCCCTTTGCCCAGCTCTCCAGTCTGTCCAGATGTCACTGGATGGAAGCACAGCCTTCCTGTGTATCAGTCACTCCTCCCACTTCATTATGATCGGCAAACTCACTGAGGGTACACTCCATCCCTTCATCCAGGTCATTGATGAAGATGTTGGATAAGACTGGACCCAGAACTGACCCCCAGGGAACACCACTACTTACAGGTCACCAGCTCGACTCTGCCTCACTGATCACAACCCTCTGAGCTCTATTGTTCAGACAGTTCTCAACCCATTTCACTGTCCATTCTCCTAACCCACACTTCCTGAGCTTTCCCATGAGGATGTTGTGGGAGACAGTGTCAAAAACCGTGATGAAGTCAAGGTAGACAACATCCACTGCTCTCCCTGCATCTACACATTCAGTCACATCATCATAGAACGCTATCAGATTAGTCAGACATGACTTCCCTTTAATGAATCTATGTAGGCTACTGTTGATACTTCTTTTCTTCCATGTGCTGAGATATTATCTCCAGAATGAGATGCTCCATTTCCAGGGATGGAGGTGAGGATGACTGGTCTGTAATTACCAGGGTCTTCCTTCTTGCCCTTTTTGAAGACTGCAGTGATATTAGCTTTCCTCCAGTCCTCAGGCACCTCACCTGTTCTCCATGATCTTTCAGAAGTGATGGAGAATGGTAGAGCAACATCAGCCAGCTCCTTCAACACTCATGGCTGCAGCCCATCAGGCCCCATGGATTTGTGTGTATTCAGTACTTCTCACTGTCTGTCCCCTTGGCAGTACACCACAGCAGTGTCTATGAAGGAAGCCCACATTTGGGACAGCAGGCACCAAGGTAAGAATGCAGGTAATACCATCCTAGTGCTGGCATTATTCAGGCTTAGATCAAAGTGCGACATTAAGTTCTGGAGATAGACAGACCTCTGGTGAGCTCACTGGCTGTGGGAGCCCGAGGAACACATTATACTGACACCACTGACCTGCCTCTTCATTGCCATCTGTTTTGTGTGAATTTCCGTCCTCCTCCTCCTCAGCCTTCATAACACTATTCTTAATACCCTTTCTATCTTTCTTAATCCTGGAGCTTTTTCTCACCATCCTCCACACGTCTACAAAACACTCACTTTAGCCAACAGGGCACTACCATGTTTTTTCTTTACGCTCTCTCCCCAGAAAGAACTCAGAAAAGGCACTCTAATTGAAATGACAAAAAGAGTTCTGGCTCAAAACAAATGGTCACAGAATCTTGTTTATCTTACCTCAACCACTCCGCCTAGATCTGCTATGAGAGTATGAAGTGTGGCTCCCCTGGGACATCAAGCATACAGCAGGTTAAAGCAGGAAGCACATGCCCTGGTGGTGTCATAAATAAAACAGCAGCGGGCACCTTCTCTGAACACAAAAAGGAGAAGCCTGCCTGTAACTCATTTAAGTCTTCTCTTCAAACCCTCTCAGTGAGACTCCTGAAATCTGCTTTACTTCAGGCAGTATATTCCTTCAGCTGAGCTCAGAAATGAGCCTGGCAGTGTAGTCACCTGAGGCAGAAATCCCCAGAGCAGGCACAGCATGAAAAGGATTGCCTGCCTGCCTTAAGATTAATTTCGCCCCAGCATTCATTGGAGTTTGGGACCACTGGCACTCGTGTGTTCAGCCCTTGGGACAGACAAGAAGACAGCCATGAAGACAGCCATAACACCGATGAGTGAACTGCATAGAAAAACAGTTTGAAAAAGCCAAGGGGGAAAATAAGCAGCCTATTCCTTTGCTGACACCAGCCTTTTTTAGTCCGCCTGTTTTGATGGCCCTGAAACACTTTGCCTTTCTAGTGTGATGCTGGTGCTAGCATAGATGACAGGAGGGGGAAGGACAGATGCAGGTAAATGTAAGCCTGAAATTAGGAGCATCAAATTGGTAAGTGCAAAGGTAAAAAGCAGTGATGGAAAACGGGTCATCCACAAGAAGGCTATGAGAAATTTGACTCTTCTCTAAGGTCCCAGGTAGTAACCTTCCTTTCACCACTGAAAGCCCCTAGCCAACAAAGTGAGGATGGAAGGCTTTAACCATTACTATCAAGTTTCCTCACACATGTGTTTCATGAGTAGTTATATTCTGACACAGTCAGGTAGTCTGCTGTGAGCAGGGTAGGTAAGTGTTGCATACTCAAATTTTACCCAACTGATATGAAGATTAGTCTGGGACACACTCATTTTGGAAACATGCAGATTTCTAAGTTTCCAAGTTTTCTTAATTTCTGCTTTTAAAGAAGAGAGAAAACAATAACACAAGATACATTAATTTTTTGTTTGTTCGTTGAAATCTTTGTACATTTTTCAAGAATATCATCTTGGATTTAAGCTCCAATTGTCCCGGCAAATGATGAAACAATGGCTTTCATGTATTGCAGTGAGAAATGCATTTATTTTATACACAGGGTCATCATCAGCTTTAAAAAGACAGCTAGCACTGTCATGTTCACAAGGAAAGTACATTTCCCCCTCCCTCTTAATGCTCATATCTAACAAAAATTTTTTTCTCCCTCAAAAGTACTTCTGTGTATATCACTAGGTGCACACTCTACCCGAAGGAGTTGATTTTCTCTCTAGGCTCAAGGTGACTATGTGGCTGAGTACTAACTACGGTTACTGATGATGTGGGGGAGAACTGTATGTGTCGCATTCATTGAAGACTAGACATCCCTCCCTGACACACCTCCCTTCCCCTCCCTGTCCTTTGATGCTGTAATTGCCAGCTTTCCTGAGACTGTGAGGCAAGGAATTAGCTGTGCTTCACAAACTCTGGTAGCTCCATGCCCGTGTGCAGGGTAAGCGCTCCAGCCTTCTCGAGGGCAAAGGCGGGGTGAACAGCACCGGTGAATTTGTGCCTGATGGTGAACAGCACCAGTCCCCTCTCCGCATTGAAGAACAACAGTCTGCTGCCACTGTAATCCAACAGGATACCAATCCTGGCTGGGTGTTCTGTCACACAGACATCACTCATAACACCAGTGTGAAGAAACCTGTAAAGACAGCTGCAGAAAAATGGAAAGCAGACCACAGTGAGCCTCCTCATGGTGATTAACCGGAAATAACCTACAACTTAATTCCCACCTGTACAGGTGGATGCATACAGCAGAGTATCATGTGGCAACAGAATTTGCTAAGTACTAAGTAGTGCGAACATGGTATTGCTTCAAAGCCCTGCCTGGCATGCTGATGAGCCCTTTCGCTTGGCATCTTTGGACTCTCAGGATAAAAGCTGACTTGCTGTAATATTATTCATCTAGATCTTTCTTTTTTTTTACATGTCTCTGTCAGAATTTAAGCATGAGTTTTGCTTTGGAAAAACCCTTTGCACCTCAGCTGTTTCATTTAGCTAGTTAGGTTCATTCATCTATATGAGGTCACACTTAAAAAGGTACATTCATACACTCCTTTAGCACTTCTACATCATCAACAGGGTTATGCCTTAGAAACCTCCAAGCAATCTGGCACTGGCCTACTGGAGAGCACCCCAGCACTTTTTAGTCCAGTCACAGTCACAGGTGGGTGTCTATCACTGTGAGGGACAAGGCAGGAGAAGTCATTACCTATGGAGGCTTGACATCTCCTGCAGATAGAAATAGATTCTAAAAAGATCACATTTATGGAAATAAATACAGTTGCTGAGATTTTATGAAGCAGTTCAGTATATAAGCCTGGAATTACAAAGCACTGGCAAGTTAGTTTTTTAAGTTTTATTCACTGGTCGGGTGAAGGGTGGTCTGCTTGAGAGTAAGTTTATTTTTTAAGCTGCTTTATAAGATTTTTTAATTTTTTTTTTTCTATTAAGAGGAGGTTTAAAGCTCCTATATAG
>WTSP01025405.1:129079-141640 GCA_025331215.1 Actenoides lindsayi | reverse complement strand
CAGTTCACAAACAGAGAAAGCTTATCAATGTTATAACAGAAAGAAAGAAGCACCCAATTGTGGACAGGTGGTCTTTGTTTAGGCCTTTGCAGGAGGGGTGGGTGGGTGGGGGTGTGTGTGTGTGTTAGTGGGTGGATGTCTCTCAACAATGACATGTCAAGCCACACCACGACAAAACACCAGCCACAAAATATGAAAGATCCATTGCTCCAAAATCAAATGACTGAGCAGTTAGTGTTATCCTCCAAAGCAGGAGAGAGGCCACATGTACCTTTCTAGAGAAGTCTGACTATATTGATTCAAATTGCCTAGAAAAACCTCCAGGACCTCAAGAATTGCTAATACTTGTTTTAACATTTTCAACACCTTTAATTGGTGACATGATACAACTAAGGTGTGACTCAACTAAGAATTTACTGGAAGATGGGGAAGCATCATGAAATACTGGTTCTTACTGTTTTCTGCCAGCTCTTGGACTTTGTGGTAGACAGAATAACAGACCATTGCCCATTGAGCCCTTTTTTAACCTCATGTGCTTAACCTCATGGTCAAAGCACTCACAGCCTGGCTCTCTCAAGGACATCGATAATGCTTTGCCTGTTGACAGCAGCTGAGGACAGGAGCAGAACAAAATGTGAAGTATATTCATTAAAGCACAGGACACAGAGCAATGGCTAAGTAAGTGGCTCAATTCGGCCAGTGAAATTCAGAGAATGACTCCCATAGGAAGCTAGTGCCCACGTTAAAGCTTCAGCTTTGGGATGAGTCTGTCTGCTTTACACTACATGAGAGAAATACAGGCTTTATAAATGTGATCTGTCCCACTGGATGACCCAGCTGCCCTCACCTCAGGATTTGTTTTCCAAAAGGACCTGTGGGAGAGCTCCAGTTTGTCTGCTGGGTCCTAATGGCATTGAGTCTGCAGACTTGCTATTAATGGTAAGGAATTCACTTGGAAATAAGAAATTGCAAATTAATTTCCTTCCTCATTATGAAAAATTGAATTTCAATTGGCTCTCCTCCCTCTGTCTCCTTGGATAACTGCAGTGTCTGAAAATGTTCTGCCTTAGAAATAGCATCTTTCAGCAGATCAGACAATATTGTCAAGCAATTCGCAAAAAAGAGCCCTTGACGTAGACAGGAGAGCTTAACTGCATCACTAGCAAGGCTAATTCCTGTGCCTTCAGGTCTGCCTTTGGTACCTCTTGCCACATCTTTTGATCATGGCCCAGTTAATGCAGCTATGAATTTATAGCCGAGACATTACTCAGACAGTACATCTGGCATCGGCAGGTTGATCTAAGTCTGTTCACAGAAAGGCAAATTAAAGTGTAGGGTTGCTGGGAGAGATACGGCTGGTACACCAAAGTTGAGGAATAGAAAGGAGCTTTTTTTCAGGGAGAGAGATTGCAGATATTGAGCTTAGCCAAAGACTCAGGGAGAAACACAACGGAAGGGAGAATGCTGAGGGGAAGATGGTGATGAAAGAGATGGAGTAAGGGTGTGAAGGGATTTCGAAATCTTCAGATTTATGTCCAAAGAGATAAAGCCTATAATAACATTGCCTTTTTTTTCAGCACAGTTTTGTTTTCCTCCAACATTTTAAAGTGCATTTAATTGTCTGGAACATGGCAGCCATAAGCTATCACGTGTGCCAGGGCTGAAACATGAATAAATGCAAAAGGCTGAATTACACCAGCTCTTTCCTTGGGATCACTGCTTCTCATCTAATTAGGCCTCAACAAGTTTTAAGATTATTCTTAACTATGATGAACATGTATTTGAGATGGTTAAATAAACCATTGTGACTCAGTTTTAAAGGACCTGAAGCACCCTGCTTCAGAGTAAAGTTAGTTGTGAAACATGTTTCCCTCTGAAACAACCTCAAAGCAGCTGTGCTGGTGCAAACCAAAACAAGCTCAAGGTCAGCATCGTCACCAAGCAAGTACCCAGAGAAGAGTAAGTACAAGGCTCACACAAATGAAACTGACCCCTAATTTTCTTCCAGCCTATAGCTACTTCAGTTTGGTGTTTTCATTAAATTGTCTGGCTGCTTAAGATTTCCCAGTGCATCTCTGCCTTTCAAGCACTTGTCCAGTCACGATTAAAATCATGTGAGAAACCAGACATACATGAAAAGTATTGAGGACAGACTGTGAGTACAAAGCTTCTAATAGGAACAACCAGAAACAGAAACCTAAATCTAGGCTACGCTTTGGTGGAGGGCTACTTGGGTCATTTCACAAAGGTTTGCTGGGCAGGAAGCAGTGTAGCAATTCCGTGTTTGTGAAGGTAGGCAGCTGCTTCACATCGGGATGTTACAGCTGTGCAGCGCCACCAACTGCCAACAGCTTCAGAAGATGCTAAAAAAAATCCAAAATTCCACAGGAATACAGAACCTGGTGAGATACTTCTCCTTTTCTTACCTATCATACTTAGTTTTACAAGCAGAGACTCCAGGGAACTTAATACTCATCCTATTCTTGCTTTCTCTCCTGTGTGTAGTGACTCTTCTGTAGGTGGATGAAGCTTAAGGGTGAGAAAACAAAACAAAAAGTGATCCTTTATGTTAAATCCTACTCCAAGCTGGTTTCAGGAGGCTGTTGTACCTGAGGAAAGCTGATAAACCTTATCAGGCTGAGTTTCTCAGCTATTACTAGCCACTGACGTTCTACTAATTTCCAAGAATTTTGCC
This sequence comes from Actenoides lindsayi, assembly GCA_025331215.1. Classification (NCBI taxonomy): domain Eukaryota; kingdom Metazoa; phylum Chordata; class Aves; order Coraciiformes; family Alcedinidae; genus Actenoides; species Actenoides lindsayi. The sequence continues at coordinate 138,945 of WTSP01025405.1, read as the reverse complement.
ACCTGGGAGATGAGTCAAAGTGACTCTTCTGTTGGTAGCACATTTACTGAATCGTCCCTTGCCTTGCAGTTAAAACTAAGGGTATAAAAATGAGACCTATGAGACGGAAAATTGCTGATGGCTAACTTGGAAGTTGCGAAAGAGGTGGTCAACTTTTATTTTAAATAATGATGCATTTTCTTGTCCCTTTCTTTGCTCAGGTTGCTTTGACACACTGAACCTAAGCAAGTTCATCTTTTGGGCTCAAAAGTAGCAAGTATTTGAAGTCCATTTCTGCAATAAGGTGTTCAAAAGGTTCCTAAATAGCTTATGGGAGATGAAGTATGATGAAGATAGTGATTTTTGCACTTTATCACAAGGGCTATCTTGCTTTATCCTCCCCGAGAGCCTTAGAGATCAACTTTAAAAGCTCAGGGATATTGCTGCAAATTACACAAGTTCCTTCCATGTATCTCTAGGTTATCTGTCAACTTTGGAAACCTAGTCATCACATTAGACCTGTTGATTAAGCACACAAATCCTTCTAAACTTCATGAATTTGTTGAAATCAATAAGCATTTTGACTTAAGAACATTTTGTCCTAAGAACATTTTGTCCTAAAAGGCACTAACAGAGCCTGTCCTGATGGCTTCTCCTAATTTCCTCTCTGTACTTCTGTACCACCTATAAAAGCAAAACAGCAGAGAAAATGACTCCTATGTATTTCTCTCATTAGCTGCTGCATCAACTGACATCTGATTTTTCCACTGTCCTTTTAAAACAACAAAAGCAGTCCGATCATGCTGTGCATCTTTACAGAAGCCATTCTGGTATAAGTTATGATATTTAGCCAAGAGTAGATGTGAAAATACTGCAAACAGCTACCACCTTCTAGAGACAACAGACCACAGGTTCTCATCCTATTCATTTTGAAGTGGCTGAAAATTGATCCAATGTTCACTAAGATTGGCCAATTTACAGGAAAAGAGGAAACAAGTGCATTACATTCTACCTTTCAGATCCCCAGACATACATTTTATCAAAGAAACGTCAGTCTTTATTATTATTTAGCACTTGCATTAGCAAAATCCTTAATACTTGTGCCTACAGAATAAGACCTGTGGCACTGAGTAAGATGACAGTCCTCCTCACAAGAAGTTTATAAGTGGTAGAAAAGGCCAGTGAACGCAGGAAGGGGATAATGAGGGTAAAAAAAAAAAGCCATATAACAGACTTCAGGCATCCAAAGCCAGGCACGTGGAAGTCCTTTTCAGCTGCCTTGGAAATTAATTCCCCAAAGATGTAATTTCAAGCCTTATGACTACGTCATGCATCCTCTGCAACACACATTTGAATGTATCCCAATAAAATGGAAAGTTTCCTTTCCTTTTGCACCTGCTTATTAAAATATGAAAAGCTGATTCATGTAAGCATTCTGAAAAACTACCAGTTTACCTCATTATGGGTGACTAAGCTGTATCCACACTGTTTGAAGTGATACTTTCCAATCGTATAAAAATTTCCTGTGGAACTCCTTTTGTAAAGGCAGATGATTCAGGCATGATAGTCACTGTGATCTGTGCAGGATGGATCTATGTGATGTGAAGTATGGTAGGTGTACTGAATGGTGACAGTAATTTTGTTGACAATAGAGAAGTGAAAGCTTCAAAAAAAACACATTAGTGGCAAATGTGCTAGAAATACAAAATACCAGCTAGCAGGTCCTCCTTAGAGGCAAACCTTTTTTGTTAAATTAAAAGGTCTTTCTCTTTAGGTAGTCTATTTATCTGTTGTAATTTGACAACATATGAAAATGATACCTGAATTTATTTTTCCAAAGGTAATTGCCCTGGCATTTAATCTCTGTATCATCTTCTAAATTTTTTCAACACTTTTACTGTTCTTCTATTCTCAGGCAGACTCTACATCTCCCAAATGAAGTGGTATTTTCCCTCACACAGGCAGTCACTTAGTGACTGTTACCAGGAGAAAATACCTGCTTGTATGGGGGGGGTACACAGGAAGCACAGGAAGGAATAAATATAGCAGAAAGGCAACAGGGCTTGCAAAGCATGTTGGAAATTCTCCTCCCAGTACCTGGAGACTATACAGCACACTTCCCACAGCAGGTAAAAAAAAAAGTCATCTTTCTTTGCAGCTTTCTTTGACACCTGGGGGGGGTTGTTTCTGTGTAATGAGTGTCACAGAAACAGCTACAGAGGTCTCTGAGGCCACTGGGAACCCCTGATGCAAACATCATCTCCTGGCCTGCAGTCCATTTGTCTTCAAAGCCTCTCATATTAAACTCACTGTAAGGAAGCAGAATGATTGCAGGCACAGCTCTGGAACACTCAGTAGCTTTGGGAGGGTGCCTACCACCTGCCAGGATCTTGATTGTGCCAGTTCCTCTCTTGTTGTCAATGATGATGTGTCTGCTTAGGCACTGAAGGGGTTCAAGGCTGCCCCTAACCACAAAAAAAATACAAAACTTGCAAAAGATTATGTTTGGCAACAGACACAAAAAAGGTTAATTTTCATGGATTTAAACTGAGTGTATATATAAAAATTGTGCTACTACCCTGAAAGGACAAGGATAATTTGGTGGTGAATAGTGTCAGTAACCAAAGATCTAAGCACACAGGGTAATGTGCTGTCTTTGACCCGTGCAGAATTTGTCCCATGAAACATTTTCTTACACTCCATTACTTTGCCATTCCTAAATCAGCACATTTCTCCTCTCACTGCCCCCCTCCCCCCCCGCCCAAATTTTATGATGTGGGAATTTTACTAAGATTGGTTTTGAGCCTTTTGCAATCATTAGTAGTCCAGCTTTCAGGTTCAATACGTATTTTATCCAGGCTGCAAATTCTCTCTGCAGAAGCCCTGGGTAGTATATTCAAGGACTTTCATTTCATTTATTATCTTATATTGGATTACATTTTGAAAAATGTTTGGTGCTGGCAGTTGGGGTTTGACATTGAGAACTGCTCAGCTGTTCTGTGAACAGTTTAGTAATGTAGCAGAATTTACAATAGTGCTTAGTTTTGAGCATCTGCAAATGTACTTTCCTTAATTTTATTTTTTTTTTGTAGGAACAATCATGTTGCTCTCAGGCTTGAGGATCTCGATCCTTTATGAAATGCCTTGGTTGGTGAAGCTGGATGATGAACCCCCAAAAGCTGGACCAAAACATGCTGTGATTTCAGTTTTGCTTTTTAGAGCAAGTAGAATTAGTAGTTTTGCTCCAGAAAATGCTGTTCTTTCAAAGATGTAGGTAGGATATTGATGGTTAGCAAAGTTTTTAAAAAACATTGATGTCTGTTTATGGTCATAGGTGCATAAATTCCCTTCAGATATTTTCAGATGCTTGAATCATTTTGAAATCTAACATAAATGCACTTTTGAACCTTTACCTTGAAGTCTTATTTAAAGTTACTTGGATACCTAGTCTTAAATGATTTCTGCAAGATGGAAATCCTGAAAAATATTATTCCTGCAATTCTTTTAAATACTTTTACTTGTTAGCAAGTTCATATTTCCTTCTGTATTACCAAAGTCTTTCATTAGTTTATTGAAATGTTTGAATCTGTGCTTTTCTATAGAAGATGTACAGAGATATTGGATTCTTCATTTTGCCAGAGCCTGCTGGGAAGCAGCTATATATACTTAGCACATCTGTCATGGGAGGATGGAGAGACCTTTAGGTCTTGGAACTATCTTGGTAGATTTACATCCCAGAAATTTTTGTGAGAGAGATATGAGCATATTTAATAATGATAGGCTTTTATTTATCTGCAAATCTGTCCTGACTCCTCTTTGACACTCTTAAAAATGACTGGTTTTCCAACTTCTGTGCAACAGGTTTAGCTTAGGGCAGCTCTGTGCAGTGCGTAAGATTAGAAGATTTAGATGTAAGAGGTTTATGTATGTGATGCAGAGAAAGGATCCAGGGACCTCTACAGCTTGGGCAGCATCTACTGACTTTCTCATGCCAGCAAGGACATGAGGATTGGGAAAGGAAATGAACAATGGGGATATGGGGAAGGAAATTGAGAAAAGTAATTGGAAGCCCCATCTCTCTTTCTCTCCCCGCCTATTTCCACTGCAAATAAATGCTTGTGGGGAATACTTACATCCCATATGTGATGGAGGAAATGTACACAGAAACTGCTAATTCTGTTCTTAGTTCTTATAAAATTTCTTAGCAATTCTACCGGGAGCTGCCCTACATGCAAACAGTGAGCTATCAATTTCCTGCTGTAAAACCAAAAGAGTGAACAAGCCAGTTACTCATCTATTAGTGGATTTTCCCTCCTGACTAGCTTCACTGCAGCCTTTGGCCTCTCTTTGCTGGCTTTTCTCCAGCCTTTTCCATAGCAATAGGTAACTGCTTTCTGTCTGCAATACTGCAGGGAAGCAAAGCCCAGCCCAGGCAGCATGATGTCCCTCATGTCTAGACCTCATCAGAGTTTCAGCCCTGAAATTGAAATTTTTGTTTTCATCAAACTAGAGTCTACTCAGAATTTTCAGACAGAAAATCTTTTTTTTCCTTTGAAAAATCTTATCTGTGACTTGTTTTCCTCAAAAATTGTATTTTTCAGAAACATGTAGTTGACTGAAAATGTTTATCATTGCTTTCACTCAGAGTGTAGAGAAAGAGAGAAACCTAGAAGGCAGAAAAATTAACAGTCAAGGGAAACTGAGGTGAAAGAGAAGCAGCATGTTCAGAGTGCATAGCCATGCAAGATGAGAGTCCAGCCCCCAAACTCTGATTTCTTCCCATCCATTTAAAACATTTTAGCATTTTTACCAGCAAGGTCCAACCGAGGTTCATCACAACATCTTTCCACCCTAAAACATTCCCCAAAACACCCTTCCTCCAAAAGCAAGGGCAGTCATGACAGAGATTGAGGTTCATGGATCAGCTTCCTAATGTAAAGGATGTTCATAGTGGGAACTCTTCTGCTATTGTTTTATTCTGTCAGTGTTGCTGTACTTCGGAATGGGCCTCTGAGCTCCTGACTAACAAAATATATTGTCTGTCTTACTCTGAACTTATAGGTACTGCAAAGAACAGGGATGCTTTATTTTGGCCAGTACAGGGTAGCTGTGGTCAGAGTGTGTCTGTCAATTGAAAAGGCACATCCAGACACTGATCCTTCACCTACATGGATTATTAGCATGTAGTCTGCAGTGACCGCAACCTGCAACATGACATACCCCTGCAAAAGAGGCTCAGACAGCACCATCCACTCTCGAAATACACAGTCCAGTCTGGCGGTGCCACATAGTGGTACTTTTCCCAAGAGGCTGATTGGAGAAAACAACCCCTGAAGCACGTTATACTGCACTTTATGGCACGTTTGGAGTACAAAAGTGATCAAGGCAGGGTAGTGCAGAGGTGGCTCATCAAGTCAGAACTGATAGGGCAAGAGAAAATGGTTCAAGTTGTGCCAGGGGAGGTTTAGGTTGGACATCAGGGAAAACTTCTATACCGAACAGGTTATCAAAACCTGGAACAGGCTGCCCAGAGAAGTGGTTGAATCGCTATCACTGGATGTATTTAAAAAATATCTGGATATGATGCTCAAGGATATGGGTAGCAGTGGCCCTGGTAGACTTAGATATTGGTTGGACTTGATGATCTTAAAAGTCTTTTCCAACCATATCGATTTGTGATTCTGTGCTTGGGAAAGCAGCATTTTGAACAGCTTTTCTAAATGAAGTAAATCAGGTATGGTCTGTAATGTGGTGGTTTGGGTTTTAGTCTCCCCAAAGAACTGAGTAACCTGAGTCAAAGTCCAAGATCTTCTAAACATTTTTTAATGACTTTCCTTTACTTCTTTTGCAAGTAACTATTTTCTTATTTTCCTCAAAAACATAGGACAGCCAGATTTCTAACTGGTAGACCTTTAAGGCTTATAAGAATCATTCTCTTGACATATTTCCCCTCAGATTCATGATATAACAATAAAGCTAATGGGGGAGGAAGCAGCCTTCATTTTCCTACAGAATCCAAGTCTCAGCTGTGGCAGAGAAAGACATCTGAGACTGCTGGATGGTTCTAATTGTTACAGTTCTGTCATAACCTATCTTAAATAATTATTGAACTGTTCCAAATAGCTCTTGAACTGTGTTCTTTGACCAGCCATGGGGAGAGTGTCTCCTCCATTTTGCCTGCAGTGGTTTTCTTTAATAGCATGTTGCATGCCATAGTGTAGATGGCACAACTTGCTGTGTAACAGCCTTCATTAAGATATGTTCAGTATTATCTGAATAGGTGAGTTCTATTTTCCCATTGACAAACTCTAGGCTGATATTAAACTACAGTTCTTCTGATGTTTCGATGAGAGAGCCTTCTGCAAAGAAGGCCTTAATTCCAAATACAATGCTTAATTGTATGAATAAATCAATTAGTCTTCAGACACAGGCAAATATGACCTGCTGATGAGGCGTTTAAGAATTTTCTTTCTATAAAGAGCAGCAGGTTGGATGGGTGTATGTGTGAGCACTTGTGTGTGCATACAGAAATGCTCTGATTAAACAGCTTTTCCTTGGCATAATCAGCATCACGAATTTGTGAAGACCAAAAAGAAACAGTTTGACAGTTAACCATGATGTAATTTAGACTCATTACTGATTACCTTTTTTCCCTTGAAAGCCAGGCACTGCATGGGCACAACTCTTTGGAAGGTGTCACGGCAGGGGCTATATGGAGAGAGAGAAACTTGGGGCTGCATCAACAGTCTTTATCTTCTGCTCTCTATTGTGCTGCTTCTATGGCAAGGTGACCTGCTGGTGGACGAGGGAAAGGCTGTGGATGTTGTCTATCTGGATTTCAGCACAGTCTTTGATACTGTTCCCCACAACATCCTCATGACAAAACTGGCTGCCCTGGGTTTGGACAGGAGCACACTCTGATGGATCAAACACCAGTTGGATGGTTGGGCCCGGAGAGTGGTGGTGAATGGAGTTAAATCCAGCTGGTGACTGGTCACAAGTGGTGTTCCCCAGCTCTCAGTGCTGGGGCCACTCCTGTTTAATATCTTTATCTTTATCTTTATCTGGATGAGGAGATTGAGAGCACCCTCGGTAAGTTCCAAGATGTTAAAATTAGAGTTGCTTGCCCTTAAATTTTGGTAAAAGAAGAACGAAGCCATATTCCAAATCTCTCAAAATATTTTGCAAAATTTCCAATCATTGACCCCTGGTTATGAATGGGTAAAAAAAGACTGGGTAAAATGCTACATGGCAAGTTTCAGTAACGGAAATGTGGTAGTGTTAGACCATCACCATAACTAGTCATCTAAAATCACATAACAACCTGAAAGCAAGATCCTGATCTTAGGCATCCCAGTTACCAGTTTTTTCTTGAAGAATCCTTTCCATAGAAGTCATTTCCCTTGCCCTAAAACCTCTTTTGACTATCACTTGCTTGTACTTGAACCAGACAAGGCCATTTTTCATCTGAGTGATTTTGACCCATATTCAAAGTGTTTGCTAGCAATACTATGAATCAAGATAGCACAGTGTTCAAGAAGTGGCACATTTCTTACAGTTTGAATATAGTATCACTATAGGTGTAGTTTAATGAGAAGGGCTCTGGGCAGTGGTCCCAATCCTGGGTCCAGGTTGTATGGCAGGACTGACAAGCCCCCTTGCAGACCGCAGCTATATGCAGCCCTTGTCAGCTCACTGTCTTTTTCTGCAAGGCAATTTTTCTCTTGAGTGGTGTTACCCTACATCTGTGTCACTCCCTGCCCAAGCACGGAGTAGAAAGGTAGGTAGAAAGAAAAATCAAAACCAACAAAGTGTCTTCTCTTGAAGCCTCACCTCACTGCTGCCTTACTTTTATGTTTGGAAAATCCCATTATTTTTGGGAAGGGTTTACATCCCTGAAGGCAAAATCAGACTCTTATGCACACAGCTGTGTGACAGTCTTGTATCTCATTGCAGAAGGTGGTTTGGAGGATGAATTCAACTTCAGTTAACTCCATAGAAGCAACATTATTTACTCTTTTGTAATTGTGGAGCAACAATATTTAAGAGATGTTCCTCACTATTAATCAGCAAAATCACTTATCAGTGATTTCAGTGCCTTCCCTTTTCCATTAAGATATTAACCCTATTTGAGTTTTCTCTCTGGAAAACATAAGAGACCAATAAATGACCAAAAGCTGCCAAATTACTCACTGACTCCTTCTCCTCTTGATGGTATCTTTGACATCATCCTTTCCCAAAAAAAGTCTCTCACAGAAAGAGTCTATCAAAAACTGACAACCACTCATTCATTCTCTTAATAATTCATTCTTCTTTACTTCTTTATCCAGACATTTATACTACAATATCTTTGCCTGCCAACCTTACAGTTTATGTCTCTCTCCCCACTACAGGAGCCAGAATCCAAGCACTAAAGCCAAAAGCTTCTTGTGAGGAGCAGATAACAGACAGAGGTAGCTAAAGCCCCTCATAGCAGCCTTCTTGAATGATACATGGCAGAATAGCATGGGCAGCCCTCATCAAATCCCACTTCTATGCAAGTATCTGTATGCCTTAGCTCACCATCCTTACCTCCTGCTCTTACAGAAACACTGGGATTTTGGGATCAGCCCACAAGTTCTGCAAGTTGGGCAGTATTTAGCAAACTGATGCCAGCTCTTAGATTTCTAAATGCAATGTTAAACCAAAATATATTTCCAAGGCACTGAACTAGAACATTGCAGTCCTAATAGTTACGACAGAAGCCATCTGGAGCTGTCAGGCATTCAATACTTTGAAAAATCTGGGTTGCTCTTTACTGGGCCAGGAGCCTAATAGCAGGTGTCCATCCACTGCTGAACATCCAGGCTGCTGTTCTCTTACACATTTCCACACCACCAGTCTCTGCTTGTGCTCAGCTAACATATCACACTCACAGCATGCAGTTACCAAGCCCACTCCTGATGTCCAAAATCATTTATGCATTGAATTCAGAGTGTCTTTGAGATTTACCCCTCCCCTCCTTTTGTTTCATCATTATTTGACATGGATAAGAGTTGCGGGAAGCATGTGCTTCCACTCCTCTCAATCTCCCTTTGTCAAGTCTCTGTCTAGTGCCTGCTTCATGTTTATCATTATATTATCATCAAAACCAGAAGGCTTGTGACTGTTAAACAGTCAGGGGTAGGTTTGCTTATTTGTAGTTAGCTGTTTCTCAAGGAAAGGGGTGGGAACTACAGGCCAATGATGCTGCAACAGGAACTGCAAACACTAATGGTTTCCAAAACTCAGTATTTTAATTACCTTGTGTACAGCTCATTCCTTCAAATGTCAAGAAATCAGTAGGAAGAAGCAAAAGAACTGTAGAAAGCATGGTAGAGAGTGAACTTACTAACACTCAAAAGTCACCCTCTGCACAGACATACACATACACAGTAAGAAGCAATATTTGGGCAAATGTGTGCTGACTGACTCCACACTGAAGCAAAGCTTGAGTGCAGCTGCTCAAAGACTTGCCTACATAAAACAGCCTCTAGGTCCAATGAGACCTCTTGCTCATCACAGCTTCCTGGGAGAGACCTGCAGGTCCGAAATTATGCATTTTCATTTCAGTGAAATTTGTCAATATGGCACTGGCAAACAAACAAAAAAAAATCCTCAATGAGGCATTTCTGCTGGACCAGCACAGCCTTATTCATGTTTCATGATGACTTCACTGATGCTGTCTGACTAGATTTGTGTTCTCTGGCCTAATGCTTCTGGACATGAGCCCCATCACTGGTACAGCAAAGCAGAGCAGCTAATAGAAGCAATTCTCCAGCTGCATGGGTCCTTACAGTGAAAGCAATCCGGGTCTGAGAGTGAGGGTGATTAGATAAGTGTATGTTTATGGTGGGAACAGAACTTGT
>WTSP01025405.1:90523-109755 GCA_025331215.1 Actenoides lindsayi | reverse complement strand
ACCTGCTCTAGTGGGAGATGTCCCTGCCCATGGCAGGGGGGTTGGAACTGGATGATCTTTAAGGTCCCTTCCAACCCTGACAATTCTATGATTCTTTTCTCTGCTATATTGTGAATTATACTATTGGTCTCATCAAATATATGTATCAATCACAATGTTTTTCCAAAAAATAAAAAGGATCTAGGAAGAACTTTAAGTTTGTCTGAGAAAAATTGGGCTGAAATACTTCATTACTAAGAAACATTCTGAAAAACAAGAATTGCTCAAATGAGTTGTTCTGAAGTACCAAGAAAACAGTCACAGTACTTGAAGTTTTCTGAGTCATCATCTTAACAAATGAATGTTGTTTCTACAAAGACAAAATAGGTATTTCAGATTTCAGCAGTTTCAGGATGAAACCTTGCAGACATATCAGAGTATCTAAAAATGTTCTGGTCTTCCAAATAAGTGATATTATTAAATAATGAGGTATATGGATAGGGGCCATCCTGGGTCTCCAATCAGAGGATGTTGAATGCTGAAAGGAGTGTTACCTGCAATTAGCTCAAACTTTTTTCTCACTTTCTTCAATTCCTCTTTTATCCCAGGAGTCTAAGGTCTAAACCAGCTGTTATCTTTCAGAGATCTCATTTCTTTTTCATTGTCTTTTGCTGCTTTGTTCATTATTGAGAAAGGGAAGCAAAAAGCCCCAAGTGGTTAGCTTAAAAAGAAAGTAGAAAATGAAAAATAAAATAATGAGAATTTACCCTTTTCCTCTCTTTCTTTGACTGAGAGGACAACTTTCAGAGTGATCTTTCTTGTGACTGATGGCCAAAATGAAGGGGAGAAAAATCTCTCGGCATAACGTGGTAGGGCTTGTCTGCCTAACACTGTGGTTGGGAAATTTAGTTACTACTCCAGACTTGCCAGTACAAAACAAACCAAGAAATTGATGCCAATTTAATTTTGTTTATGATTGCTACAAAAAAAAGAATTATACCATTTTCATTGATCAAATTCCTCATATCATGCCTGACTCTCTGAGACCACAACCTAACATCAACAAATCTTCTGTTGACCTGATTTCAGAGTGGGAGCTTAGCAAAGGATCTGTCCCAGGGCTGCTATTAATTTGGGGCACCTATTTGAGGGGTTGCACAACCTGAGCAGTGCAGCAGATACACAGCTTTACAGCAGTATGTTCACCACCACTGGGGGACTGATCCCAGCCCCAGCAGAGTTTGGTGCCCTTGAGCAGAAGCAACATTGAACTACTTCAGTAAGGACAAACCCCATCTTGTTTCATACTGCAGAGCAAATTCTCTGTGGGACTCACTGGTGTTACTTATGTCAGAAACTGGTGCATACGATACTGAATCTCCAAGCCACAGACTACTCCTTTTGTAGAACTACAGCCCTCTGGTGGTACCTAATCACGTATTTTGTGAAGAGCTATATGACATCATTACTAAAACTCAACTTTGGGCCCTTGACCTTTGTGGTGTTGCCTCGTGGGGCAGGGATATCACTGGAGAGAAAGTCCAAAAAGCAGGGTACAATTCAGCATCCATCTGTGATACACTGAACAGAAACCACCCACCAAAGAATTTCTAAAGCAAAGAGAAAGACTGCATACAAGGGTGCTTAAGAAGTGGGGGAATATGGATCACACAGGGCTGGGAGAGACCTCAGATATCATTGCCAGGGCCCTGGGCCACTAAAAGGCCAGTAAGGACCCCTCTGTATTGTCCTGACAGTTATCAGCAAACTTTTTTCCTCCCTAAGGTAGGATGAGCAAAGAAATATCTCAGTCCTGGGAAATGTTTCAGCCTGATCTTTAAAGTGCTTCAGTGACTGAGATTTTGAAATCTTTATTTCCTTTGCTTTATTAGAAGAAAAGTTACACTACTTTGTGGCGATTGATTCTACACTGCTGAGATTGTCTGTTCAGCTTTTCAGACCTGTGGTCCCTGTTCAGGCATCATTTGCAGTGTATTGATTCACAGACTCCGTCTTGGTGCAGAAATGAAGACTTTTATTGCTACTCTACACATGCCTTATATACCCCAGTGGCCCTAGTCCCAGTAACTTTCCACCAATACACGTGAGTCAATGAAACCCTTAGAAGGTACAAACATTTACTTCATCTAACAACCCAGCTTCCCTTTATCATAGCTTAAGCCTTGCAGTTAATGTTGCCAGGGCTTGCACCCACCAGGTGCAATAATATTTTCTATACTGGACCTGATGGTCCAGGCCTTCACACTACTTTCCTCATAACTCACTCATATCTTACACTGTGCAGCTTAAACTCTATTTCTTGGCTTATTCACTATGGGCATGGAAAAAACCCCCAAAACATAACCTTTTTTTAGTGTGATGGACTCTTATATATTTGAATATATGTCCTTTTGAATCTTCCTCAAAGCTCTTCACTATAAATTCATTTAATCTTCCTCATCAGTCATATTCACAAAGAAATTTGGCTTTGAATGGCTGCACAGAAGTTTTTTTCGGTCATATGACATGGCTTTTGAGCATCAGTTCTCAAGAATATGAAGACTAACCACAGTTGCATCTAACGAGACCTTGCCATGAAAAGCTCATAATGCATTTTGTTATCATGGCCTGCTCTGAAGTTCTCTTCTGAGCCACAGACATAAAAAACTCTGGACTATGGCATCAGGCTCTTAACAAAGCAAAATAACTTGAAAAGACATCAATAGTGAACTGAGTGCCTCAGATGAACTGGATTGGTAGAGCCTCACCGTTGTCTGTGGTCATTTCATAGTAGCTGAATAGACAGACCAACAAGCTATCATATTACTACTGAGAAAATACTGTCCTTGGAGGATTCATTTGAAAACTCTGAGTAGGCTGCCTGTGGGGATCTATTTCAGATCTTACCCTGTCTTGACCCACTGATGTGAAAAGTTTTTTCCCCTTGGGAAAAGGAGCGGAGATGGAAATCCTCTGGGTACAGGAGCCCCAGGGCTGCCCTGCATCCACAGCCAGTATGCAATCCCAGCTGCCAGTCTGGTAGATCACAGGCTAAGGCTGGACCTGTTTTTAGTAGAAAGCTAAAATTGCACTTGGAGCTTTTGTTTGTATGTTTGTTTTTTTGTTTAGGTTTTTCCCCCCTCGTTCTTCTGGGGTTTTTTTGTTGTTTGTTTTTTGTTTTATTTAGCATGAGGAACTTATGTTGGCACTGCCAGAAGGGATATAGGCCAAGGTATTCTGTGAAGGGGTTTACAGCAATACAAGCAATTAAAGAAGAAACAAACCACCCTCTTGTACCAGGGATTTACTGAGCTGTGCAGCAGTAGATGAATACCCATTCTGGGCTGGTGGTGATGTATCATGTAGGGCGTTTAAACTGCAAAGAGCCAGCCTTCAGATTTTGTTCTTGAAAGAACTAGTCATGCATATTCTGGGGATGAAGAGGAAAAGATACAGGTTATTTATGTTCCTCCTTGTCTATGCTGCAGGCATGAGGTTAAAAAGATTGCATAATTTGTCTAGAAGTGGGTTTGGATACACATTCACTGATTTCAATCTAAAAAGCTTCCAAGCAGTTTGTCAGACACTTCATTAATATGTGTATAGAGAGCCTTCCAGTCTTTGAGCCCTCTCTAAATTGGAAACAGTGTGCAGGATCCTTTTGTAAGAAAGTCACCTTAGTGATCCATTAAATGAGCCAAATAATATCAGGAGCAGATTGAGTTTTCTGTGGTGTTTTTGATGCTCTCTGTTTAAATAGAAGAGTAACATTTGCTGCCTAGGCTTCTGGTTTGCTGCATTGGAGTGTTCACAAGCTATCTGGAGGCCAGGGGATCTCCTTAAGCTACATAACTGTAAGTCAGAACCTCTGTCACAAAAAGTCACTAAGTCAGAGCCTGAGTCATTTCAGTTTGCTTTGGCCCTAGTAAAGCAGTGTCTATAGCAAGTCAGAAGGGAAAACAACCCAAGATGAGATCTTACCGAATCAGGAATCCAACCTCAGAGAAATACATGTAATAGCAAAACATGCAATAGCATAGAGAAATACATGCTATAGCAAATCCAAATTTTTCACATAGAAAGCATGGGATAAATTTTAATAGCAAGAATTGGCACTTCCCTGCAGATAGACCTCTATGTTTAGGGACACAGTGGGTGGCTGAGAGGCCTGTACAGAAATTTTGATTTTATTACCTAAGGAGTTACAGTGCCTGGTCATCATGGAGTCAGGGCTGCTTCCAGCTCCAGAGGGAGGGATGGAATAGTATTCACATAGGATATTATTGTACTGAAAAGCCATCTAAAGCCTAAAAAACTCTTGCCATGAAAATACACCGCCCACAGTCCAGCAGAATCTACTTTCTGATCTCTTCTGGAAGACTAACTTTGTAAACCATTCAGCTGCATTGTTTGGCTGGGCACGCTTGTCCAGCCAAAGAGCTGCAAATGCCAATGTGTTTGTGCAGCATGGAAAGCAGTGGTTTCATGTCCACTGCTATATAAAGATCCCAAAGTTTAAAAAAAAAATCTACACCTGTCTTGCTCTTTGTATTTCAGAGGTTGCATGTGGAGCTACATCATGCATGGACAAAACCTACTTTGATTTTCTGAAAGATCATTTGATCTTTCCCCATTGCATTTTCAAATAAGAAAGATGCAGAAAACTTTTAATGAACTTCTTTTTTTTATCCCTTTGATTCAGGTTTGATATCACAGAACCCAGACTTTAGAGTCATCTGAGGACCAAGCTTCTTTCTTTACTTCTGCACTTGCCACCAGTGAGGCCACTCTCTGATAAGGTTCCAATACCTGTAATCTAAATATGCATATAAGATCTCTCCACTAAAAAAAATGAAAGTGACTATTACACAAATTAATTATTAACAGATATCGTAACATTGGACTCTCTTGGTGTTGGGATTTTTGACTGGGAGAGTAGATGTGCTTCTGGAAGAACAGGCCCAAGAAACAGGATTTTGCAAAGGGAAAGACTGGAAAAAAGTACTAGAGGAACTGCATCCATCACTTCCAGAGAAAATAAAGCTTCTCAGCAATTGGCAGCGCACGAGATTCTGTTACAGTGGGAGTGAAGGGAAGGGAGGAAGGAAGGAAAGGTGGTGGCTCCCCATGGGATAATATAGTACATCTACCAAGTCATGAGAGGACATGGCATTTAGCTGTTCCCCAAGGAAACTGGCCTCCCCATAGGGCCCTGTCAAGCATGGGGCATTTAGTACCACTGCTGTTTTGATACTTCTCATGCCAGTTAGAAATAACCTGCAGCAAAGGCTGACATGAAGAAGCATTAAGTGATAACCAAATGGCTGGATCTCGTACTTGAACCAGGAGTCACACTGACTTTCATATACCATTCCATCATGCTAAATAATTTCAAAACTGTCAAATAACAAAAACCAAGCACTGCCATCCACTCACATCAAAGTCCTAGCTCAGCAGAAGGCCTCTGCACACCACCCTGGGGACACCACATGGGACAAAGCTCTCCCCCCCAGCACAGCCACGAAAGGCTTTGAGCTCAGCCTCTGAAACTGCAAAGTGCTCGTTTTGTTGTCCATAGATAACGCTTTAATCCACCGAGCAAAAGCTGGACGTTGCTCTCTTTTATTCTGGCCGTACACAATTGCAATGCTTAAAAAGAAAAGCCCCTCCCCACCCCCTCACCCCCCTTCCAAACTGCTGACACCCAAATGGGCAGCCCCAAGGCGGGGCCATTGGCATTTATTTAGTTCACTGCTGCAGGTGATGCCTTTAGTGCCACAAACCGCCCTGGAGACAAGTCCTAATCATCTGGGGGGGTGATTATGTTCAGTTCTTCCTCCCCAAACCCCCCAGACATAATTCAGATCCAAACTGGAGAGACAGGCAGGCACACAACAGGGAACCCCAGCACCGCGCAGTCCCCCTGAAGCCATGTACAGGAGCAGCTTCCTCCGCGAGGTGCGTAAGGAGAAGTATGAGCGATCGGATGCCTACGATGAGCTGCGAGGCTCCCCTGAATTCGACAGTTTGGCCCAAGCCCGGGGCCTGGAGAACCTCCAGGAGCTCAACGAGCGTTTCGCCAGCTACATCAACCGGGCCCGTGTACTGGAGCAGCGCAACACCATCCTGCGCAAGCAGCTGGAGACCTTCCAGCGCATGGATGAGCTGGTGGGCTTGGACGAAGCCTTTGCTGGGCAGATCGAGTTCAACCGCCAGCGAATGCGGGAGCTTGCGTCCGACCGAGCCAAGCTGGAGCGGGAGGAGAAGGACGCCCAACGCATGCTTGATGAGTACCGCAACAAGTAAGGCTTATGAATGGACCAGGATGGGTAGTATTGTTTCCATAGTTAATCGTTGTAGTAAGGATGGGTTTGGTGTCTCTGGCTGCTTCTTGCGCATGAGTGATACCTCTCCACGTGCATCAGACTTTTAGCCAGGGATGGCATGTAAGCCCACGGTGCAAAGAGAGGTGCCAAGATTTAGGGAGCACCAGCTCTGCATTTCATGGGCTCACTGCTAGGTGGACAATTGCCATCTCCATTCCATGGCAGAAGGTCCTCTCCATGGCACATGTCAATTGCTTTTGCTCATTAGCTTTAGGAGGATTGTATCCTGAGCTGCAAAAAGGGAATAACCCAATTAAAAACCAAGTGACTCAAAACAAGTCTTATGTCTGAGCAGTAGATCCCAAATATCTCCTGAAATATGTGGAACATCTCTGAGAAACTCTTATTTACAGGCATTGTGAGGCACTTAGGCCAATCTGTGCCAGCCGGTACAGACATGAGATGAAAAGAAAGTTAATTTTTTTTCCTGGTGTGTGAAATTTGCCTACTTACCCTCGTCTCTTTCCTTGGATCTTACTATTTACATCTTACTTTCCTAAAGCAATGGCTTTAAGAACAGGTTTCCTCTAACTTCACCTCTTTAACCAGAGTGACACCATAAATTAAAGAGCAGAAGCCTTGGGGACTGAGGCATCTGAGTGCCTCTGGACACTCCCAGTCCCTTCCCTTCAGGAACAGGCAGTTTTGGCCATGTTGCTTAATTAATTACACAACAAGAGTTGCTGAGTGTTGCTCATAAAAGGACTGCTCACAGGAGAGAAGGGGCTTGGCTTCTTGTTACTTATTGGTCAGGTTTTTTTCCCCCTAAGTGCCCGTTTGCCTAGAAAATTTGGCAGCAGTATGGACCCTGAAGAGGAGCTTTTCATCCTCCTCATGAAAGAGTGAGGGGTGAACTCCATATAACATGCTTTAGGCTAGAAACATTTCTCACTGACAGTGATGTGAAGTAGAAACATTTTCAACAAATTCAGCCTTGGTAGAAGAGCAGTGCTCACCACGCTCACCAGAAACATTTTTAGTAAGGCAGAAGATGAATCACTTGGAGCACTTTCTTGCTGATGAAGAAGTAGAAGTCCCTCAAGATTTCATCCCTTGTCTCTATCACAGACCTTTTGTTCAACCTTGCCCAAATTACTTGATTTCTCCATCTGATCCGCTACTGATTTCCCCTCCTCTGGACTAGTAACTGTAACACTGATAATATTTTCTTTTTCTGTCTCTAATAATTTTTCAACTGGAAAGAGCCAGAAAACAGATATGCAATACTTGATGTCAAGGCTTTCTGTGCCTTTAGGCACTGATCTGATGATATATCACTATTAGAAACCGCACACTCTTAATGCACACACTTAATGCATCCTCATCCTGTCCTCCCCAGCCCAGCATGCTGCTTGGTGCAAGCTGCCTAATCCATCACAGCTATTCCTAGGGCTGCCCTGAGATTTAAGTCAAGTAAATGAGCCAGCTAAAAAGCCCAAAGTAACTCAAAAAAAAAGAACTTCTCCAACCCAATTCAGGGAGCTGCTGCGCGAACAACCCATGAGGGCTGTGAGCTATGGCACAGTGATAGAAGTGCTGAGACTTGATCTTTCTTTCCCATCTGACAGAAGGGAACATCCAGGTGCAGTGAGGTTTAATGCTGGCAATGGTCAGATGTCTACAATGCCCTTACTCAGTGCCAGCAAGGCATAAACACCTGATTAGGCAGTTTTGTAGTCCAATATTTATGAGCAGGAAATTCATCTGTGAGCCAATGTTATCACTTAGCTGTTGACTCTGATACTTGTTGATATGTTTCTATTACACGGTGCCCATGAGATTTTGATGAAATTCAGTACTTAAATGTTTAGCCACATATTTGTTAAAAATGTGCAAACTGTATAGAAACATGCAGTGCTATAGTATCATTAGGAAAAAATGCACCTGAATTATTTCAGGCAGGAGAAGTGCAGTGAAACACACAATTGCCTCTTTGATTTCAACAACTTGGAAGAAAAATTGGCAATTTCTAATTTTTTTATTAGAAAAACTGGCCAGAAATAATTAGTTTGTCCTGCCTGCCTTTACATGGATTTCTGCATCCACCTGAGCAGTTTGTGGATTAACTTCTGTACAGTTCCTCAGCAGCAGGATTAGCAATCCGACACAGAGATAATTAACTTTTTATTAGAGGTGCTTTATGTAAGATGTAAATAGGTGGGGAAGAAAATCCTGAGGGGGGAAACACCCAGAGAAAGTGCCATGCTTTTTCAAAGTGAGATTTAGGACCTGTTACAAGGGTAGTTAGAGACTTCTTAGAAAAGAATGGATGGTGCCTTGTCATACAGTCCTGGCATGTTCACTCAGCAGCTGTAAACAAAAGTAAAAAGGAAACTTTGAGTATATCCCAGCAAACAACATTGCAATTGAAAAATTAAGAATACGCAAAGCCATTGAAATGAAAGGTCAGTGGCTGCTTTTGAACCGAATCACCTTCAGTTTACATCAAGAAGTTTGGTTTTATTTTTTTTCTCTTGGGAGCCGTGAAATGTGACGTCAAGACAGACATGAAAATTTCTTCAGTGTCTGAAAAAAAATTGGTTGGGTTTTGAGTCGCAGGTGCTAAAGCAAAGCCAGCACTCTGACAGCATGTACTCTGCCTTCTCAGCCT
Source organism: Actenoides lindsayi (assembly GCA_025331215.1). Taxonomy (NCBI): domain Eukaryota; kingdom Metazoa; phylum Chordata; class Aves; order Coraciiformes; family Alcedinidae; genus Actenoides; species Actenoides lindsayi. The sequence continues at coordinate 100,779 of WTSP01025405.1, read as the reverse complement.
GTTTGTAGCTCATAGCCATCCTGATGGCTATAATTTCAGCTACTTAAGCTTTTAAATGCAGCTCTCTAAACATATCATCTTCTGTGCCCTGTTAGGGCCTTGCCAGGCTCCTGAAACTAGAAGGATTCCTGCACTGAAGTCCTGTTCTCCTGCCTGGCCCTGCACTCTGTCAGCAACAGGCAGTGTGGGTTTCTTACTTCATTTTGAAACATAAAGCATCTACTTTTGGCACACTAGGACTAACAAAACCTCTTAGAGTGGAGCATTGTGTACCAAGTAATTGACAAATGTCTGTGTCCTTGACTAATGCAAAGAATTTTAGTTCTTACAACCCATTCTTTTACTCACATTCACAATTTGGGAAATAAATTTATATCTATATGTAAATCTTTTAAAGCTCTGTTTATACAAGTACATCTTTTAAAGCCACATTTAAATACATCAGGGCCTGGAAATACCACATCTGTACAATTAAATGTGCATGAACCACTGAAAAGTAGATCTTAGGTAAAAATTTATATCTTCTGTAGTCCCATTCATAGCTTTTCACATTAACATGAATAATTCAGACTCTGTACCAGTGGAGAATTCTTTCTCTTGAAGTTGCAAAAGAAAAGCATCAGTAGGACTTATTTGGATGCATCTCATAAAAAGACTAATTATACTAATTTTATTGAGCATCATTATTATAGCAATGTTGTATTTGGTTGTGGGAAAGGACTGGATTTCTCTCTCCATGATATTAGGAAAGACATGGAAACCCAGATTTTAGTGCCCTTGACTGAACAGGATTAATTAACTGCAGAAATTAAAAGTCGTGCTAATTGATTGTTTCATTTAAAATTCATTCACTGCTAATCTTATGGGCTTTGCATGCAATATGATTCCCTGGAAGTCACTAGACACAGAAATTGGCACTGTGTTCTCCAAGCTGCGCTGTGTGATGATGCTCTAATGAGCTGACACCCTTTGGGGCCACAGTGGAGACCTAACATGCATGAGAGAAAACAAAAACAAGCAGTAAAACATGATAGCTAGGATTTGGGGGGCAGTAGGGACTCTGTAAGCAAAGCCTTCTTCAAACCCTGTCTGCAGGGGTTGCCTCTGTGCTGCTGCTTCTCTGGTGGTAGGGAGAGCTTTATCCTGCTGCAGCAGCAGGTGAGGAGGTCTTGCTTGCCCTCTGTTCCTTCCTCAGGCTGCTGAAATCTTGTCCCATGGCTGTCAGCCACTTGATAACAACTTCTCAATAACACAGAAAGCAATCTCTTCATAAACCAGCAGAGTGAAGCCCTCATAGTTTTGAAGACATAAACCACTAGAGTTATTGGCCCATCCATCATCCTTGCAGAACCAGCATTTTGCAGTTTGCACTCTCTTTGGCACCCAAATTATTGTGCTGTCTGTTGGGAAAAGGCTGGTGGAGTTCTTCAGGGAGAAGAAGAAGGAGAAGAAGGAAGAATAGAAGAAGAAACTGAGGAGAAAAGTAGTAGAAAAGTTTAATCTCAATTTGTGTCAAGCCAGGTTTCATATATTGCTGGAAAGAGTTCATTAGGGTTCAACAGAATAGGCTGTATTTCTCTTTATATTAAAAGCACAGGCTTGACATCAGATTAAGTATCTGGCCATTGAGCATCGCAAGGCAGTGCCCTTAAAGCAAATAAACCTCATGGCTCTTAACGTCCAGCAAAGGCTGACCAGCAACCAACTAAGAAAAGCTTGACTTCTTTTCAATATGTCCAGCTAATTACTTGAACGTTGAAATTAAGTTTGAAGGTCAAGAGTGCTGCAATTTTGTCAGCCATTGCACTTATACAATGCACTTAAGCAGGCACATGGGCATCGTGTGGTCTCTGAAACATTTCTAAGAGGTCCTTAGCCCTTTTGCACTGAGCTTCTGGAGAAGATTGAACAACACTTAAAAACAATCCTCCCTTAGAGAGTAGTCACACAATAGTAACTCTCTCAAGTCTGACAGGTGGATTTATGGCTGTGTGATGCAGCAGGTATTTGGGTTATGTGAGAGTGAAGGAAAGCGTAGCTGCATACTTCAGTCATTCAAATAATTTTTGAGTGAGGATCTAGAAACATGGTAGGTTTGAGAAGGTCTGAATGACATTAGGGCTGAGATTTAGACCCTGAATCTATTGCATGGTTATATATTATTAGGTAAATCCACCTTTTTATTGTAGTTATATATTTGGTTTCACAAGCTGCCACAATTTGCTTCATTCTTGCTCAGTTGTCAGAAAATATATAGCTTGATGAAGTGTTTATTGTCAGCTGCACACAAAAATTTTGTAAGACAAATAGAAAATGGGTTGGAGGTGAGCTACTTAACAGAAACAAGGCAGTGTCACTTTTGAAGCAGAATACCCTTGGTTGTATGGAAGTGAACCTAATGTTACTACAATTTGGCAAAAAGACATTGTTTTAATTTTGTCAGAAAATGTCACTACAGCTGAGGAGGGCCAGCCATTTGTAGGAGCAATAATGAAATAAAACCTCATAATTTTCACTTGTTTCTTTACTGTTGATGGTAAGAATTAAAACAAGCCAGTGACCAACCCTTCTAAAATTATGGGATTTCAAAAGAAGGGAAAGTTGGGAAACCAGGTAAGGAAGTTTAGTACTCTGGAGCTAAAAGCATTTCCTAGAAGATAATTCTATCTCATATACAAATACTGAGATTTAATTCTTAAAGAATATGTGCCATTTCCTGAAATGAAAGATAAACACAATATACGTCCATTGTTCACTCAGTACAGGAACATGCACGTTATGCACTTGTAGACAAATGCATAAGAATAGCTGGCTAAATGCAGTCCTCACTAAGATTCACATGGTTTTGACCAAACTGAAATAGGAATAGCTATTAAAGAGGACACAAAGCTTGGGTACATTTAAAGCATCCTAATACAACATTATTGATACACAATATGTGAAATTGCAACCTTTGTTTCATGTGTCTATCATGAAAATGCTTATTGAACAACACCAGGTAGATCAGAAACCCAAGTAAAATGTAATTAAATGTCAGTGTGGTAAATATTCACATAATAACCACCAAGAAATGGCTGTTACTCTAGTCCAGTGCCAGTCACATAGGCTTTTACTGTAAATAATCTATTTTTGAGCTTTTTGTGGAAAAAATATAGCAAACGTGTGGCATTTCTGCTACGTAAGTTGAGGACAAGAAGTTAGTCAATTCTAGAATTGCTTTCATCATCTGGGACCAAACCCAAAAATTAGTGGTAATGCATGGATAAATTCTTTGGATCCTTGCAAGATTCAGATTCTGCTTTTGTGTAAAGCATACTTTGTGCATCACAGTGCAGATGACAATGCAGGTTGCAGAAGGATGAACCATTGAACTTCATCTCCTTTGCTTTATTTGCAGATATAGAAACGAACGTGAGTATCAGCAGAGGCTAAAAGAAACCCTTGAACGCCTGAATAAGGTAAGCCTGGAAAAATAGAAAAGGAAAGGTCTTTATTATTTATTTTTTTCCTGTGGTTTTATTTACCACAACAAGCTTCTTTGAAGAAGTAGTAGGAAGATAAAATGTCAGAGCAAGACATTTCTTGTTGTTATGCTCTGATGAAAAGTTGTCCTTGCCCTCCATCCCCCTCCCTAAGCCTTGCGTAAATGACTGAGCCTTGGCGTGTGCGTACACAGCGTGCTGTGTCCTGCTCTGTAGAGTCCTGTTGGTTTTGGTCATGAAGCCCGTGCCATCTGCAGCCCACAGCCTCAGCTGTGCTCTGGCCTTCATTCAGAAGAATGTAAGACCAAGGACTAGAAGGACCCTCTATATAACAGTCCTTTTAGAGCATCAGCAAATGGTTCTTGTGTTCATTGTGGGACTTGGGTGTTGACAGACATGTTGCTTCTTCCACACCCAATGTGAACATTGCAAATTCACCCTTTCTGAACATCTGGCACGTGTTTAGGTGCTTTTAATAACTCTCTCTAACTCAGGAGACAATTTTTCTCTGAGTGAATTAGAGTCTGTACACAGAGGTAGGAAGAGCCCATTTAGTAGTCATTCTGTGCAGCCAATACATACATCTAAGAGTCCAAAATATGATTGGAGAAAATGTGTTGCTAAGTATCTTCTTCCCCCTCTTTGTTAATACAGCTACGGTATTGAAGTATATTTAATACTGATATCATGGCATGAGAAAATGCTGGTTGTGTCCAAGTCTTGAAGTCTGGTGTGCCTCAAAGCTCCTCAGTGCCTTGTAGGATATGGTCAGCCCTTCCCAGGACAGACCCTCAGGTTCCCATTAGGTTTCTGAATAAAAGAGAATCCACAAAACCCCCTTATTTGTTCCTTTCACAGTGAAACAGGAGGAATGTTTATATTGAGCTGCAGTTTCCTGAATTAATACCATGGGAAGAGAAATAATAATAATAAATAATAGTAATAAAGTGGCTCAGAGAAAATATAAACATTTACAAACATATTTAGAAACTTTCCAAACCAGGTCCATGAAACTGAGAAAGTCTGATTCATCCTCTTTTGCTTTCATCTGAGTGAAGAAGGTTGTATTCTGTCTTTCCCCAGTTCTGTTTTTTCACAGCTTGTCCTTCATCTTCTGTATTGGGAAACAATTATGAGAGGATTTGGCAGATTTTATTTCCCTGCTACAAATGCTAGAAGCTCTTCTACTTGAGCACTACCATATCAATGATTTGTATTTTTTATATTAAAAAAAAAAAAAAAAAAAAGAGAAGAAAAATGTGTTTTTTAGCATTTCTGTCTCCAGTGATCTCTAGATATTCTGCATCAGTGCTATTTTCCAGTATGCTAGCATAGCTCTTGGATAGCCTGCAAGATCTTAGAAAATATTTATGGAGGCAAATACTTTGCAACAGGGTAGCTGGAGCTGTTGGGTCCATCTTTACCAGTTCCTCTTTGTCAATCTGTGGCTGGAGAAAAGCAAATTGATTTGACAACTCCAGGCACAGCTGATAAGATCATGATCTTCGGGTGGTGTTTGTATCCCAGGCTGTGTCTGGGCTGCCCCTGGCTGCCCCCTGCTGCAGCAACTCCTTGTATTGGGGGACCAAATGCTGGAGGAAATACAGCTCATTTTCTGTACAGTGCCCAAGATGTAGCCTGAAACCTGCATGTGTAGATGTAAACTTGTGCCTCCTCCAACAGATGGAGAATCAGTTTGGAAAATCAGCAAACTCTGGTTCTGGAGAGATCCAAGAGTTTTCTCTTTCGTGGTAAATGAAAGTGGTGCCTCAGCACATGCACAGATCAATGTTCTGGAATTGGCACCTGAATCAGAATGTTTTTTCACAAGTTGAGTGCATGGCAAACACTGCAAAGTTCAGAAGAAATGTGTAGGCGCTGCACTGTTCCAATATACAGCACTGTCAGTGAAACTGGTCTATCTGAAAGCAGGGAATAAAAGCAAAAGTATTTTCCCCTTTGAAGGAACATTTGGAAAGCCGAACGCTGCTTTTGCTTATTACGTGCAGAAATATTTGCTTATTGGTATTATCCAGGGGCCCAGGGGCTTTTTTTTGGCTCCCTCCCCCAAGCGTCCCAACATGACCATTGTCCTGCTGATCTTCCTCTCAATAGGAAGGCAGAGGAGTGCAGAAAAGCAACGGGCATTCCTGATGACTGGCCCTGAATGTGCTGGTCTAGATGGGTCTGAATCAGCCGCATTCTCACAAAGCAGAGAGACCTGGCTGGGAGGCTCAGCAGCATAATGGGACAGCTAACATCCACACATTTTTTGAAATAGCTCGCATTGTGCACGTGCGAAAAGAAAAATCCTCTCTACCAGTCATGTGCGGCACCCATAGATTTCAGTGGTTTATTTGCAACCCATGACCCACTTGCTGAGACATTTTTACAGCTGTTAATGGTACACAGGTAATTTTAAAGGAACGCTTTAAATCCTTTTTTGTTTGTTTGTTTGTTTTTTTCTCTGTTTTTTTTCCTCTGGTTTTTTTTACACTTTCAGTTCAATGCAGAAATCAAGGCTTTCTTGAGGCAAATTGGAAACTGGTGGAGGAACCTACAAGTTTTGTAGCATTGAAAGAAAGCTTCAGTTGACAACTTTTAAGATACTTACTCAAAAGTGACATTTTGCAGTATTAATTAATGATAAACCTAACCAAGAAGGCATGCATTAAGTAGAAAAATAAAGCTGTTCTCTTCACACTTATGCATTTGTAAAATATATTGCCAAGTTCCAGGGAAATTTTTCTATATTCAAGGGTTTGTTTTAAATAACGTAACATAGAAGAAATCTAAATTATTCCTTTGAACAGAAATGGAGATTTCACTGGATTTAAAGACTAGTGCCACTCATACCTGTATACTTTGAGATCATGACTGCTAGTCATACACCTTGTCCTCTGAATTAATTGGACGCTATGAACTTTCATCCTCACAAATCCCAATGTATTAGAAACCTCTGCAGGAAGATGATTTTTTCTGGACTTGCTCATCTGTCATTTTTATTTCCAGAAATAGCTCCAAATTCACAAACATTTGTGATAGTTAAGAACTCACTGAGAGGAATGAAAATACTTTGGACCATCCTGGGTTGAGCTTGGTTTTTTTTATAAGGGCTTCTTTACAGGGGATATTAAAAAGGCATCAGGATACCTCCGGTCTTATCATAAACACTAGAGAAATCAATGCTTTAGTCTGTTGATGTCAGCTGTTTAAGATTCATGCACCATTGCAAGCTGTTAGCATCAGAAGACCAGTATTTCATAGCATCTGTCACTTGGCTCCCAGCATTCGTAAAGCATATGGTAAACATATTTTGACAGTGCCAGTGCTGAACTGTACCATAAATTGCATTTGTGCCGAAAAGCAGTGTGTGCAATGGGAGAACACAATGAATAAAGTGCCTGTTGTTTGTTGGTTTCATAATACTTCTGTTGCTCCCAGTAGGCTTTAATTTTCCAGGTAGGCTGCTACGTGTGTACGACGACTCACGTCATGGCTAAGTGGCTGCTATAGTGTTGGTATTCCAGCCATAAATATTGACCATGCCACATGTCTCTGCATTGCAGGAAGCTGATGAAGCACTGCTGTGCAACCTGGAGCTGCAGATTGAATCCCAGTTCCTGCAAGATGACATTAATGCCACAAAGGACAGATACAAGAAGGTAACTGGCTAAATTTGCCATCCTCTTTAGCTCTTCCTTCTAGAGAAATCCATGAAACCTTGCCCTTCTCCAAGATCTGTCCCAGTGACAATATTTTCAGTGGGAACAACAATGTAGATGTCAACCCAACAGCTGGATGGCTGTAAGCATCCATTATTGACTCCCTCAGGGTCCAATGCCTACAGCTGTAGCAATGTTGAATTTGTTGACCTGTTATCATGCTTCAGTGTGAAGTGCTGATCAAGCTGTCTCGTAGCTTATGCTAAGAGACCACTTAGCTCTCTTTCTTCAGAGGGTGATACCAAATTTTCAGGGCCAGAGCATTCTAGTTCATCAGCAGATGTAAGCCCATGACTGTATGATTACGCTGCAGCTGACTTTAACACATTCAGTCCCTTTCTTCTTCCTGGGAGAGCTGCAAGGCTTGGGATCAGGCCACTGGCCCATCTTTGCTGCTTTTGAAAGAAGCAGCTCACTTTTTTGAACCACACAAAAATGTATTTGTGGTTATAATTTTGAAAACCTCCTGTGAAATTGGAAATCACAGAGTCTTTATTTAAGACTATGAACTATACTGTCACTCAACCAAATGCCTGCAATGTACCCTCAGTATGATGAAACTGTTAGCACACACATGGACTCAAAATCAGAGCTAAAACCACATTCCAAAACCAACTCTGAACATGAACTGGACTTCTATATGCTGGAAGAATTAAATATTTAGGAATAAGCCTCAGAAGTGGAGCGAATGGAAGGGAGCACCTTGCTGTGGCATTTTTTGATGAAAATATTCTTTACTTCATCACAGAACCTCATGGAAATCCAGACCTACGTCAATGTTTTGCAGCAGATCATCCAGACAACCCCTCGCGTGTCTCCTATAACCACTGGCATATGTGAGGTAAGTATTGCTGTTGGTAAATACATGTTGCTTTAAGGAAGAAAGAGACAATGTTTACTCCTACAGAGTCACAGATCCTCTAACTCTTACTCCAAGGTTAGAATAAAACTGTAACAACTATGAGTAAGTACTGAACACTGAATAAGAGAGAAAAATAACTGTAGCTTTGGAAAACTGAATTGATCAGAAGAGAGATTGCTTTAGTCAGCTGCACTCCAGCCATATGGGTTAGCCTCCAGAATATCTAGTTCAAAGGTAGTTAAAATAGTTGTGCTTCCTTTCTGAGGAGGAGCCAGCAGGATATATGAGTATTTACAGAGAAAGTAAATCTTGTCCCAAAGGGGTGAGATGTGATGAAAATTTGTAAATCAAATAAATTGCTACAGACTAGATGAAAATTTGGTTATTCCCACCAATGCGGGTGGCTCTGCCAAGAATGTTTATTAGTTGGAAGAAGATGTGAAGAGCTGTATTTACAGCTCTTTCAACATTAGTTGTGCTTCTACAGCCCTGTCATCTGACATCTTTTATTCTTAAAGCCATGCCACAGGGGTTAACTTAAAGTTCAATACCCACCCCTTATTGTCTCTCCTAATTTTCTGCTAGTCTTTATAATTTATTTCCAGTAGTGGAATTTCTTTTGACTCTTCAGGACATGGTTTAGTTATTGTGATAATGTTAGGTAGACAGTTGGACCTGATGATCTTGGAAGCCTTTTCCAACCTTAATGATTCTGTGATCCTTTTGAAACATACTTTCCTGCACACATGTTATTTTCTTCCAACCAGGAAAAACTGATAGCGGAGCGGAGGATCCCTGTTCTGCAGAGCCAGCTGGAGGAATACAAGAGCATCCTCTGTCAGCTACAGGCACAGAAATACAAACTGCAGACAGAGGTACTGTCATGACTAGCCATAAACAGAGCCATGATGCTCATGAACTCTGCTCTTTTTATGGTCACATAGTAAAACCTGAGTGGGTTTTAACAGGCCTTACAAACTCAGTTGACTCGGAGGTGTGTTTTCCTTTTAGTTTTCCATCTTTTTCTTCAGCTGCATCATTCATTGCTGCCCGATTGTATAGGGATGAGGTCAGGAAAGCCAGGGCATGGTTGGAGCTGAACTTAGCAAGGGATGTTAAGAATAATAAGAAAGGATTCTACAGGTACATCAATGAAAAAAGGAAGGTTAAAGAAAACATGCCTGCCCTGAAGAACAAGAATGGTGAGTTAGTAACAACAGATGAGGAGAAGGCTGAGGTCCTCAACAGCTTTTTCTTCCTCAGTCTTCACTGGCAACCTCTCTCCCAACACCTCCCAAGTTAAAAAATCACAAGGTGAGGACCAAAGCAGTGAAGTATCTCCCACTGTATGTGAAAATCAGGTTCTTGACCACCTGAGGAACCTGAACATACATATGTCCATGGGACCTGATGAGAAACATCGCAGAGTCTTGAGAGAATTGGCTGATGTGGTCACCAAGCCACTCTCCATAATATTTGAATAGTCTTGTCAGACAGGTGAAGTCCTCGGTGATTGGAAAAAGGGACGCATTACACCCATTTTTACAAAGGTGTAGAAAGGAGGACATTGGGAACTACAGACCAGTCAGTCTCACCTCTGTGCCTTGGAAGATCATGGAGCAGATTCTCCTGGAAGGTCTGATAAGGCACATGGAGGACAGGAGGTGATCAAAGACAGCCAACATAGCTTTACTATGGGCAAATCCTGCCTGATGAATCTAGTGGCTTTCTATGATAAAGTGACTATGTCAGTGGTCAAGGGATGACCTATGGATGTGATCTATCTGGACTTCTGCAAGTCCTTTGAAACAGTACCCCATAACATCCTATTCACCAAGTTGGAAATATATGGATTTGATGGGTGGACCATTCAGTGGACAAGGAATTGGCTGGGTGGTCACATCCAGAGGGTACTGGTCAATGGCTCAAAGTCCAGATGGAAAGCAGTGACAAGTGGTGTCCCTCAGGGGACTGTACCAGCATCTGTACTGTTTAATATTTTTATCAATGACATAGACAGTAAGATCGAGTGCACCATCAGCAAGTTTGCAGATGATACCAAGCTGAGTGGTGCAGTTGATATGCTAGAGGGACAGGATGTCATCCAGAGGGACCTGGACAAGCTGGAAAGGTGGGCCCAGCTGAACCTCATGAGGTTCTACAAGACCAAGTGCAGGGTCCTACCCC
>WTSP01025405.1:38419-90423 GCA_025331215.1 Actenoides lindsayi | reverse complement strand
CACACGGCGCTGCCGGGCCGCCTGCTCTGGGTCCCCCCGCTGCATGGAGCAGGGGGGTGGCAACAGCTCATCTCCAGAGGTCCCTCCCCACCCTCACCATGTGGGATTCTGTGAAGGGCTGTCTGCCTGCTCCCTCTGTGTATAAGGGCTGGGAGTGCACAGAGCAGGACACGCATTTCACCTTAATCCGGGTGCTGAACCCCAGGGGTGAGCCCCAGGGGAACTTGCCAGGGCTGATTGACCTGATAAGAGATCTTGAAGGGTGTTCAAAACACATTCTGCTGATCACAGAAGGCACGGGGTGTGTGTGTGTGTGTGTGTGTGTGTGAGGTTTAATTTGAATCTCATTTGTATTTTAAGCAAGACTGTGAATCTTGAGGTATTTTCCTTAGTGTCTTAGCAGGACTTTCCCTCTGCAGAGTCATGTGAGTGAAGTAACTTCCCACGGCAGTCTTCTTTCTCACGGTGTCTGTCTGTGCACCTGGTGATGTTTCCTGGTGTCTTTAAGAGCCAGGCTCTGCCCTCCCTGGAACAGAACTGGGAGCACCCGTCTGATAGTACCCAGGATCAGAGGGCCCCTGTACCCTGTCCCTGCCAGACCAGAGGCAGGAGAGTGAATGGAGGATAGTTCAAGGTTGAAGCAGCAGCAGATGACCTCCTTCCTTGCCCACCCCACCCCTCCAGGTGACACTAAGCAATAGGTATGAGTCTCTGGTTGGGAAAGACCAACCAAATGAAGACATGGATGATGTGCAGCCTACACCAGAGGTATGTCCACACCCAAGAAAGCCTACACACCTATCAGAACATCATCCACATTTATAATAGAAGGGTTATAGTCACAGGTGACTCCCTTCTGAGGGGAACAGAGGGGCCAATATGTTGGGCAGACCCTTCTCATAGTGAGGTATGTTGTTTACCTGGAGGCCAGGTTAGGGATGTTGCTAAGAAACTCCCTAGCCTGGTGAGGTCCTTGGGCTACTGCCCGTTGCTGATCTTCCATGTAGGAGGAGAGGAAATAGTGAGTGGTAGTCCTGGAGCAATTAAAAGAGACTTTAGGGCCTTGGGACGAGTAGTAGATTCTGGGGCACAGGTCATCTTTTCCTCTGTTCTTCAGTCACAGGTAGTGACATTGGAGTGAACAGCTGAATCCAGCCCATTAACACTTGGCTCCGTAGTTGCTGTCACTGCCACCAGTTCGGGTTCTTTGACAGTGGTGTGGCCTGCCCAGCACCAGGGTTGTCGACACCAACCAGGAGACACCTTTCTTGAAGGGGCGATAGGGTCTTCACTCAGGAGATTGTGGGGCTTTAAACTAGATGTGAAAGGGGAGGGGGATAATCTCGTCAGGCTTTCATGTGACAAGCTGTGGGATGACACCTCAAGGTTGGAGGGATAGGGGGGCTAGTGAGGGCCTTCTGCCCATTGCCCTGAAGCATGCTGGGGACACAGCAGTACAGTCAAAGTCTCACAGGGATGAGCCAGAGGCTCCTCTGGTAGTAGCAGGGGATAGGGCAACACCTTAAGGGAATTCAGGGGTGTTTCTGTGGGAAGGTGCCGTGGATGGCTGCCCAGCTGAAGAGCCTCTGCAGAGCCCACACTGTGTGGGCAACAGCCAGGAGGAGCTGGAAGCTGCTATGCCGCAGGAACGCTACCACATAGTGGCCATTACTGGAACCTGGTGGGATGAATCCTCTGGCTGGAGTGTGGCTATCAATGGCTACAAGCTGTTCAGAAGGGACAGGAGGGGAGGAGGTGTTGCCCTCTATGTTAAGAAAGGGATTGAATGTGAAGAGATGTCCCAAAGGAAAAGCCAGGAGCAAGTCGAAAGCCTATGGGTAGTAATCGGAGATCAAGGCAACAGGGGGAACCTTGGCGTCTGAGTCTACTACAGGCCTCCTGATCAAGAGGGTCTTCTTGAAGCATTCCTCCTCCAGCTACAGGAGGCATCACACTCACGGGTTCTTGTCCTGCTGGGGGACCTCAACCAGCCCGACATCTGCTGGAGAAGTAACACAGCAAGCAGTAGGCAATCCAAGAGGCTCCTGGAGTGCCTTGGTGATAACTTCCTGAGGCAAGAAATGGACACCCCTACCCAAGGGGATGCAGTACTAGATCTGCTGGTCACTAAGGCAGACGAACTCCTTGGGGAGCTCAAGATTGGAGGCAGCCTGGGCTGCGGTGACCATGACCTGGTGGAATTTGCAATACTAAGGGTCACAAATTGGTCGAGGAGCATAATCAGGACCCTGAATTTCAGAAAGCAAGCTTCTAGCTCTCTAGGAGTTACTCAGTTGGACACCCTGGGAAATGGTCCTCAGGGAGGACCTCAGGTCCTCAGGGAGCAGAACAGAGCTGGCAGATCTTTAAGGACACTTTGCATAGAATGCAAGAGATGTCCATCCGTGGGGTGAGAAATCTAGCGAGGGAGGGACCAGCGTGGCTGAGCCATGGCCTGCTGGTCAAACTAAGAGGCAAGAAAGAACTGCACAGGCAGTGGAAGCAGGGACAGGAAGAGTTCAGGGGTGCTGCCCGATGGTGTAGGGATGAGGTCAGGAAGGCCAGAGCACAGTTAGAGCTGAACTTAGCAAGGGATGCTAAGAATAATAAGAAAGGATTCCAAAGGTACATCACTGAAAAAAAGGAAGGTTAAAGAAACATACCCCTCCTGAAGAGCAAGAATGATGAACTAGGAACAACAGATGAGGAGAGGGTTGAGGTTCTCAACTGCTTTTTTTCCCCTCAGTCTTCACTGGCAACCTCTCTCCCAACACCTCCCAAGTTAAAAAATCACAAGGTGAGGACCAGGGCAGCAAAGTCCCTCCTGATGTATGTAAAAAACAGGTTCGTGACCACCTGAGTAATCTGAACATACATAAGTCTACAGGACCTGATTAGATACATCCCAGACCCCTGAGACAATTGGCTGATGTAGTTGTCAAGCCACTGCCCATAATATTTGTAAAGTCCTGGCAGCCAGGTGAAGTCCCTGGTGACTGGAAGAAGGGACACATTACATCCAATTTTAAAAAGGGTAAAAAGGAGAACCCTGGGAGCTACAGATTTGTCAGCCTCACCTCTGTGCCTGGGAAGATCTCCTGGCAGATTCTCCTAGAAGGTCTGATAAGGCACATGGAGGACAGGGAGGTGATCCAAGACAGCCAGCATGGCTTTACTAGGGGCAGATCCTGCCTGACAAACCTTGTGGCTTTCTGTGATAAAGTGACTATGTCAGTGGACAAGGGACAACCTATGGATGTGATCTATCTAGACTACTACAAGACTTTTAACATGGTCCCCCACAACATCCTACTCACCAAGTTGGAGACATACGGATTTGATGGGTGGACTGTTCAGTGGATAAGGAATTGGCTGGATAGTCTCATCCAGAAGGTAGTGGTTAATGGCTCAAAGTCCAGGTGGAGAACAGTGACAAGTGGTGTCCTTCAGGGGTCCGTACTGGGACCTGTACTGTTTAATATTTTTATCAATGACATAGACAGAGAGATCGAGTGCACCATCAGCAAGTTTGCAGATGATACCAAGCTGAGTGGTGCTGTTGATATGCCAGAGGGACTGGATGTCATCCAGAGGGACCTGGACAAGCTGGAGAGGTGGGATGAGGTGAACCTCATGAGATTAAACACGACAAAGTGCAGGGTCCTACACCTGGGCTGGAACAATCCTTGCTATCAATACAGGCTGGGGGATGAGGTGATAGAAAACAGCCTTTCAGAAAAGGACTTGGGAGTGCTGGGGGATGCGAAGCTGGACATGAGCAGACAGTGCATGCTTGCAGCCCAGAAGGCCAATCACACCCTGGGCTGCATCAAAAGAAGTGTCACCAGCAGGTGATTCTGCCACTTTATTCTGCTCTGGTGAGACCTCACCTGGAGTACTGTTTCCAGTTCTGGAGCCCTCAGTACAGGAGGGACTTGGACCTGACAGAGTGGGTCCGGCAGAGGGCCACAAAAATAGTGAGAGAGCTGGAGCACCTCTTCTACAAAGACAGGCTGAGGGAGCTGGGGTTGTTCAGCCTGGAGAAGAGAAGGCTTCGGGGAGACCTAATAGTGCCCTTCCAGTACCTGAAGGGGGCCTACAAGAAGGTGGGAAAGAGACTGTTTACAAAGACCCGTAGTGACAGGACAAGGGAAAATGGTTTTAAACTAGAGAAGGGTAGATTTAGATTGGATGTTAGAAGTAAGTTCTTTACCATGAGGGTGGTGGAACACTGGAACAGGTTGCCCAGGGAGGTAGTTGAGGCCCCAACCCTGGAGACATTCAAGGTCAGGCTTGATGAGGCTCTGAGTAACCTAATCTAGTTGAGGACCGCAGGGAGTTGGACTAGATGACCTTTAGAGGTCCCTTCCGGCCCAAACCATTCTACGATTTTATTTCCATTCACTCAGCAGTCAGGTTTAGATTGCCAGGGAGGGTTGTTGGTATCATAACCACCATCAAGTATTGTAGCCTCTGCTGATAAGGCTAGCTGGTAGGAGAAAGTTTCCACATTGTAAATTTACTTTTGCAGGACAGAGTCAGCAGCAGGTCATTGATGGAAAAGTCACACAGAGTTGGTCTTGCTTGTTTTCTTACTTACTGATCGCAGGCTAGAAATTGGCTCCATGAAAAATGATGCAGGATCTTCAGGGCTCTGCCCAGTCCTTCTCATCAGTGCCACATCCAGCTTGCTGTAAGAAGGACTGGACAGACTTGTTAATCAAAACTGAGATAGGTGTTGAGCTACATTTGACATCCATGTCACTACTAAGCACTAAGTCACTGCCTCTTCCTGTACTTAAACACTACCAGCACCAAAACCTCCTGCTTTTTGTCAAGTCCTCACTTGCAGAGGACTGATCAAGACTTTGACTCATTGCTCCTGGTCATCTCTCAGCCAAACCTACTGTAAAACAAACTTCCTTCTCTAGCCAGTGTCTCCAAGAAAGAGTGCAGTGCAGGAATGGGTATAGTGGGAAATAGAGGAGAAACTGATACCTACACAGTGAACAGAAACCAGACCTGGATAATTGCCAGTGGCAGGTCTACCTCTATGCAGCTGAACGTTTCTTAGTGGATTGGGGTGGAGAATGACCACCTTATGACCCTTGAATTACTTTATTCTTTCAGTTGTCCATATGGGGTAAGTGGAGGGATATACTGGCATAAACCACCTTTTGATGGGATTTTGGACTCCTCTGGACAGCCATAGCAGCAGCTGTTAACTTCCTGAGTGTGATTTCTTCCACTAGGGCACTTGGGGCCAGTGCTACCCCCAGGGCTTTTCCTTGGTCTCTTTCTCATGTTTGATGCTCTGGTGGAAAGAACACATGGACTTTGGGAAGGGCAAGAATCAATATAGTGATAAGTGAGATAATTAATCAATATGGAAAAAAAGGGAGATAATTGGCCTTCTGATGGCATATGGAGAGAGGTGTTCTTTGGGGAATTAATTATAATGCTTTCAAAATCAAATCTTCATGTCCCATTTAAAAAGAGTTTATTAATTCATTCATTCTTGTGCCTTGAGATAAAAAGAAAGAAATAACTTTATGAGTGCAGGTTGACAACAGTGTTGCTTGTGACAGTGAAGGCTGGATCTGGCGACTGAGGTGTCCTCAGACTCCTTTGCTTTCCTGTTTCTGGACCACAGGTCTCCACCTCATGTGCACTAAGCACTAAAGGTGACCGTGGAACCTGTTGGTCCACTTCTACACTGCAATATAACCAACTAATGCCAAGGGACTTAGCTCCTAAATTTAAGCTTTTAAAAGGTTTTTGAAAATCTTGCCTGTAACATACAGAAAGAAATCAATTATTAAAGAATCAATTAGTCAGTTATAGCCCCATTAGCTTTTTGTGAGTTCATCTCTTTATAAACTATTTCAAAAGGGGGAAAAAAAATAATCTGAAAATAGCAGAAGAAAGTGAGTAGAATTACAGTCAAATATCCCACCTGTTAACTCCTGCCCTGTGTTTTTGCAAGGCACTTATTGCCATCTCCTGGTTGATGTGCTCTCCGATGACGAGTTGAAATTATTTTTATCGCTAAAGCAAAAAAGCCCAGGAACTGAATCAAAAAGGGAAGGCTTGTATTTAAAAAAAAAAAAAAAAAAATACCCTTCAGTGTTTGGTCTGTGAACCACAGAAAAGGAAGAACAGGTTTTGCCTGGACACATCTTCCCAGTTCAGCACTGTTTCTCGTCTCCTTAAGACACTGCCTGCTCTGTTGAAGCCATCCACAATGAGCTGCAGGTCACGCAATGAGACCTCAGCCAACCTTGCATACACGGAGAAGGAGCCATCACACGGATCTTCCCCTGGCTCATGATGATCCCATCATGCTTACTGTGGAACAGAAGCTTTGGGATAGATAGGGGTTTCGGGGGTCAGGGGGAGGGACTGGTTTTGATTAAACGAATGCGGTGAAACTGCTGCTGCATTTCAGCAGTGCAGCCTCGCACAGCATAACAAAACGTCTTGACTTTACTTACCCTTGAAATATGGGGATGGCGGATGCTTTAGAGCTGCTTCCTTCACCCACCGATTTTGTTTACCAGACAACCATGCTGGAGCAAGCAATTAAAAACACTCAGGAGAGTTACGACGATGAAATTCAGCTTTACAATGAGCAGATTGAAAACCTTAGGAAGGGGATAGAGGAGGCTGAGAGAACCTTGGAGAAGTACACGACCGACTGCCGCCAGCTGGTCATCTACCAGCAGTCCCTGGAGAATGAGCTGGAACGGTACAAACGTATCATTGAGAACGAGGACAGCCGGTAAGGCCAGATTTCTGAACTCTCCCAAAGGGGCCAGTGGCCTCTTTTCTCTCCTTTGAAAAAATACATATGAGCGTTTGATCCACCTGAATCTATGGCCATTTCACACCTTTCACTATTTGACAGCCAGGGACAGGAATCTAAATAGATGCAAAATCTGGCAGAGCCTCTGCCGAGGAAAGGATCAGAGCCGTTTTGAGCTTCTCCTTTTCATACAAGTCTCCTTTTCACATCTTGTCCTGGTGTCACTATATAGGCATCAGGAGCATACAAAAGTAATATCCTCCTCCTCTCTGCTGCCCAGGTGTTAGGGATGTTTACTGGGGCCTTACAAGCAGGATGGTCTCGCAGGGCTCAGACAAGGCAAATGTCCCCTAAAGCAAAGCACTGTTGACAGCAAACCCATTCTTCAGGCAAGGGGCGAAAAAAGGGTAGGAGGTAAGAAACTTGCAGGGATTTGTTTTGTTTAAACCTACGGAGGAGCACTGGCTCCCTCTAATGTCAACCATCAGCCTCACATGAGAAAAGGAGCTGGGCTTTCACAGCAGCGCCTGGTGCTGCCTGCACTGGCAGATGCAGCGGGGGCCAGACCCTGAGCACCCAAACCGCTGCTCTGGGTTGTCCAGAAGATGCAGGGGAAGGACACTCACAGTCAATAGCATTTGTAGGAACAGAGGTTTCATCACTTTTCGGCGACGTCTCATGCTGCATTCTGATTAGGAATGTCTGAGCAGGGCGATTCTGAGTCCCAAAAAATCAAATATGCATCTCTTGAATCTCTACACAGGGTGTATATTCTCCCTACAGGCCAAAATATTCTCTCAAATGCTGGCAGAGCAGGCTGGAAAGACTTGCATATAGGTCAGCTTCTGAGTTTTAATTTTAAATCCTTAAATACCACTGACTCCTCAAATGTTTTCCAAGGAAGAGTGCTCAGTTTTCTTCTTGCCCTTCTGAAGTCAGGCACATTGCAGTTGGATATCAAAGTTCGTATTTTACTGGCCAGCAGATGCAACTCTTGCTGACCTCTGGTAGGTGTGGATTTACTGTTTGCCCATACAAAATCTTCCTATCCTTTCCAAGTGCTGTGCTAAATTACAGACCCATTGCTATGGGGTTTAATTACTGGTATACTTTACCTAACGGAGCATCCCATGTCTCCTGCTGGTGGAAACCAGCCTAATTCTTGTAAAAGTTCTGTGGCTGTGTTGATTTGCCCCAAACAAGAAACAGGCTCCCATCATTCTCTTTTGATGCCTCATCACAGACTAATATGTTTCTTTACCCTCCATGCTTCATTTTGTGTGATGGAAATGAGGGGTAGAGCTCCGACCAATGTGTGTCTTCTCCCACAGGTTAAACTCTGCTATAGCAGGAACGCCAGTCACACTCTTCACACAGATCTATAGACCTGTCCAGCCTCAAGCTTCGAGGGGAAGAGGTAAACCTGTGACATGTCTTCCTGTGTCTGTCAAGAGCAGCATCATTGTATTTTAAGCTGTTTTGTTTTTTTTTTTTCCATTTGTCTTCCATATGAATGCCAGCTGTGACAGCCTGACTCCAGCTTGCTAAGTAAATGCAACGATTTCAGCTTAGCTTATTTTACCTCAGATGGCTTTGGGACAAGCTGTCAAAGGCCAGAATCACAAGCAAAAGAGCATCTTTGCTTATTTCTGCAATTTACTACTTAGGCCACTCAATAGAGAAAAGTCAAAAGGTACCTGAAACTATGGAAAGCACTGGGGTTTTTCTGCTGACCTGCTGTGAGTCGTTGGTCCACACAAGTCACATGCAAAGACCATCAGGGCATGCTGAGGGCTGCAGGCAGGCAGAGGACATTTTTTTGTAGCCCTATTTATACCTTACGGCCTAGCTTCCTCTGAGTACTGTCATCTCTGTGTTGTATGATTGCTTGTGAGAAGTAAGATGCTTGTAAATGTAGTGACAAGGAGATGGCCAGGACAAAACTAGCAAGGCTGCTCTTAACAAAGAGAGGAGTTGGTTTACAGAAAGGTGATCTAGGCACTAACATACAGGATGACTTACTGGAGCTTAAATCACTGGTGTTTAACTAACAACAAATTGCCCTGAGAAAGCAGATAAACTATAAAATGAGGGTTGTTTCGGAGTGAATCTGTAATTTTTCTAACTGCTTTGTGAACTGTAGCAGTTTTACATATAATGGGTCCATATTGCTTGAGGCCAAATCCTCTGCAGCTATCAAAAATGACTGCCCTGTTGAATCCTGCTGAGGATTCAACCTGTCCCTAGTCATACCTCTGCTTCTTACCTGCAAGGCAAGTAGTGCACTTCATGTGTGTTACTACAGCTGTGACATGAGACAGAACAGCTGCAATGGGGAAAAAGGTCTTAATATCTGTCTGTCCCCATGACCCCATAACTCCTGGTACCAACCTCTGCCTCTTCTGCTCCAGTTGTTCATGCCATAGAAGTCAGTAGCCTGCCTGTGCTCCTGCTGCCACTGCTGTTGCTGCTGAGCTGTCATGAGGTCTGTGGCTACTGACTGCCTGGGAGATCAGAAACACAGCCTGCAGGCTTCCCTCTGTGGGGGCCTAGAGCTCAACGTCCATGTTTGAGTGATGCCAAAATGCTGTTCCTCAGCACTGCACCCCTGGCTGGGTGGTTCCTTAATTCTGTGCCCACTGACTGCTCACTGATCCCTCCTGACTTACCTCCCTGCATCTGCCCATACCCAAAATTGCCATGGGGATGTGCCTGGCTCACTCTTATCCACCCTGAGACACAAAGGTGAGGCATTCCTCTGGTGAGCCTGTCTTCAGAATCACTGGAAGAGCTGGTGATGACATTTCACCTTTCCTGTCAGGCCTGGACCACTCACCCAGAAACACTGCATTCAGCAGGAAGGTTTTAAATGAGGCTTTTGGGGTATTTGGTTTTTTTCCTCCCTAAATCCTAGCAGGAGTTGTAAAAGCCAGACAAGATATTTCCACTTAGTCCTACTTCCAGGCCATGCTGCTAAGTTTCGGCACCTGGCTTCAATCTCTGCCTTTGGAGGTGAAGTTTCTTGTCAACAGAGCCAAACCCTGCCATGATGCTTGGGAGGAAGGTGTTGAGCCCAACCACAGCAGCAGGTGCTGAATGCTCCTGCTGTGCATTAATATATGGCTGATAAGTGAATGTTTTGTGCTGCTGCCTTTCTTACATGCAAAGTTGTCTTGCGTATGGCAGTGGTGACCTCAGATGCAAAATGGATACTTGGCCAAGGAGGCCCACAAAAAAGAAGAGGCTTTTTAGTGTGCTGATGGAAGCTGTGCTCACATTTGCTGCTGCATTCAGCTCTCCACCTGCAGCAGTAAGGGTGGGAGGCAGCTCTAGCATTTGCAGCGACTGTATTCAGCACTGTTGTTTATTTGCTTTGTTTTGATTTTTCCCTAGATATCACCCAGGCCGTGCAAGACATTGCCAGTGTAAAGCCCAGACAAAAAGCTCTGACGAAGAAAATTGCCAGGAAAAAGGAGCTGATGTCTAAAGACATAACTGATGGTCACTCGCCTGAAAGAACGTATGAAAGAACTCTGGAAGGTTTTGACCATGATCAGCTGGAGGGGCATGAAGGTTCAGTCACATATGAACCTGGGCAGGAAGGATTAGAACTTGATGAAAAAGAATTGGGCCCAGTGGATGTACCTGATGGAGCCCAGATAAGTAAAGCCTTTGATAAATTGTGTAACATTGTGAGAGAGAAAATAAGAGTCTACAAGAGACCAGAGCCTAAACCTGATGCCCACCCCAAAGGGCGTTATGTGCTGGTAACAGGGGAGGAAAGATATGAAGAACCTTGCATCTTGGCCCCGTCCATCCCAGCTGGTGTCACAGTTTCCACTGGCAATGGAAAGGTGATGAACGGTGGTGATGTGGAGCCCATACCGGAGCTGCCAGAACCTGCAGAACCATCAGAAAAAGAGAAAAGGGATATCTGTGAAATGAGAGAAGACTTTGAACTCCTAGATAAACAGAAAGAGGAAGAGAAAGAATATGTGATTGAATGGGGAAAAAAAACAAGAGGAAAAATCGAGCAAATCACAAAGTATCCAGACATCTCTGAGCCTGAGACAGTTCCTTCCCCTGGTCTGATAAGCCCAACCGAGCCAGGAGTCCTTCGAGAGACAGAATATGACCGAGAAGATAAGCAGGGCCTTTTGTTCAGGGAAGCAGGCTTGCCTGGGTCCATGAGCTATGAGAAGGTGGAGGTGGTAGAGTCCATCGAGAAGTTTTCAGATGACAGAATTCAGACATATGAAGAGACAGCAATGATTGTGGAGACGATGATAGAGAAGACAAGCAAGAAGAAACCAGGTGACAAAGGCTCTTAAGTGACACACACACACCCTTAATAGTTAACCTGTCTGGCATAGTTATTAAATGACTGTTTTTTGTTTTGTTTAATTTTTTTTTTGTTGTTGTTTTTTTTTTTTTTCTGGCAGAATGATACAGTAGTGAGATTTTTGCTGTTTGGCATGGAACAGATTGATACCTTGATGGCAGTTCTGTCTGATGTAGGCTCTCCTTTGGTGCAATGACCATTAGAACGCTCCAGGGCAACAAGTGATAGGCACTTCCTATGCAACTGATTTTCATGATTAGGACAAGTTGAAAGTAATTATTATTACAGAGCTGCCTGGCTTTCCACAGTTTCCTGGACAAATCTGCATATTCCTCAACTCCTATAGCTGCCGTACAATTCCTCATCTCTCAGACACCTGCAAATGTTAACTTGTGACATCTGGTTCATTTAATAAAAGTTTTGCCTTCTACTGAAGATATCCACTGTGGATTTGTGTGGCCTTTACCATTGACTAATAGCTCCTACTAGTCAACGTCAGCTGACTGGCTGTGCAGGAGTTTTTAGTGCAAGGGTTGAAAACCTGTTGACCTATTCCAAATCTCTCTCATTTACAGTCTTTAAATAGAGATGAATGTGGCAGACCTTTCCTTTTGGATCTAAAGAGAAACTCTTTCATATTTGAAATAAGCTCTAACTGCCTATCTTCTCAGAATAAAACTTGAAATTCCAACAAAGTGGGGGATAACCTTTATAAATATACTAGAGGCATTATTGGTCCTTCACCAAAACAACTAAGGTATTTATGAAAGCCAACAAGCTTTTGAATAGATGGCAGCAAACTCAAAAACTGTGTGGTTTGATATTTTTCTTAAGTGTTTCCTTGGACTGCAGCAGTTTACAGTTTGATACTGCCATGGGATTCTGTCACAGCCCAGTCACCTGCAGCCCCCACGGAGTGCGATGGGGTTGTTGGACCAAGTGGTGCCTTCCCACATCCCCTTGCCTGACGAAACAAAAAGCAACACACTTCTGCAACCGTCTCTTGCAGCTTCCAGAAACCTTTGACTCTCAAAAAAAAACCCACAACAACAAAGGAGCAGAAATCCTTCACTTGTGTATGGGCAAATACCAACCACTAGTTCAAGTGATGATGCATCATTTAGGCCTCAGCTTGACTTCAAGCATACAAATTATCCCACTAAAGCAAGCAACATACTGATGGCCTTTACTAGCTTGGCCTCTACATGTTCCTTCTCCAATCCCATCCCATTACAGTTCTCCTAGTTTTCATTCCAGCTTTTGCCATTGTCGTGCCTTTCCCCCATGGCTGATTACTCCCATCAGCTGCAAAGGGCAGGCATGGGGCTAAATGTCATTTGAGCTGCTGAGCCTGAGTTTCAGGACTACCTTTAAATATCACCCAAGGCATTTCAATCATTTCAACCAAGGCACTTCAATCATAGTGTTTGGGGCTTTTTTTATGAGTTCCAATGTAGGTGCAGTGATTATCTACTTATCTACTGTGATGATTAGGTCTGGTAAAGTGGCACCCAGACAAGTGACCCACACAGTCAGAATTTTATTCAGGACCATTTTTTTTGCCAGTGCTGGTTTATTGAACTACTTGTGGGAATTTATGCCAGGCATGGTTTACTGGCGTGTGTGCTACTTTTCAGCTTAATTTATTAACAGCATAAATAACTGCAGAGAAGGAATTTATCAATGCAGGCTGCATCGGTGAGCTGGGAGCAACTGCTTAGCATAACTGCTGGTGAAAGCAGGTTTTAACTACTGCAAGGGAAACAAACAAAAGCCCAACTGCAGCAACAGGAAGTCTGTTTAATAATTCTGTTAGAAAACAGGGTGTAAACAGAGTCAGGCAGTATCTACACAGCTCTGGGTATTCATTCCCCAACCACCTGAGTTCCTAGAGAACTTACTTAATGTTCTGAATACAAAAATGCCTTAGGCAATGGCAAGGAGGCAACACTTCAGGGGAGCCTGGATTAGGTGTCTAATGTGTGACTATTCCCCACCACCTTCATCTGTTTTGTGCTGTGGTGTCACTAGGGTTCACTGCTGCCCTAGGAAATGGTTTTGTGATGCTTGTAAACCTTGTTCAGCAGCTGTGCAGTACAAAAATCTCTCCTAAAGCGAGTTTGGTGGCACATATTACTGAGGAAGTCACGTGCTGCACTGCAGGGGCAGCAAACGGAGGTGCAGGACTTGAACCAAGCTGGTGCTGAGCTGCACCACAGACACCACTATAAGTAGAAGTCAAGGACCATGAAGAACAAAGGCCTAAATCCTGCTATGACCTCTGTCCTGCCTTCCACAAACATGGCAGTTGCCCACTAAGGCTGCAGATGATGGTCATCTTTCCATATGAAACTTATATAGAAAACTATTATTCTATTGCTCATAATGACAACACTGAAAGGTGTAGTAAATCTCACAATTTATGAGGCAACCTCTGCCTTAAATGCTGGTGCTAAAGTGTTTAAATGCTAATGCTGAAGTGTAACAGTGAAATACTTGTGAGCACCTATTCAGTAGAGCGTGAGATGAGACCTATGTTGCTACAGGCACATTGTAATCTCTGTGGCCCTCAGCACTAGATCTGAAGGTTCCCCACCCTCTTTTACTGTTGCAATTATAAGAAGAAATTATAAAATGAAATGTACCCTGTCCCATGGGTACATGTAAGTTTAGGAGTACCAAAAGCGTGGGTGGGAAGTAGGAAAGAAAAGGCCATCAGGGTTTGGGGTTTTTTTGGGATCAAAGTGCTCCAAACAGCAGAGAAAGAAGATCTGCAGTAGCATTTCCTTGGGACAGAACTGCTTATGAAATGCAGTGCAAAAATGTCACTGTTTCTCTTCCTGAGTGTCCCACCCCAGCATATCACAGAGTTAAGATAAAGCCTGTTACTCTGCATCTGCTGCTATCAACTCTTTTGGAGGATTGTGTTTATTTTCTCAGTATCCAGCATATATGGGATATAAATTCTCTGTATAAAAAGCAGAGGAGGGGGAAGTGATCCAACTTACAGCAGTGTATTACCTCCCATGTATTGATAGGCAATGATGATAGGACCTGCCAGTTTACAACAGCACTTTATTTTACTCATATTATAAAACATCATCACAGGCTTCAGTTAAACAGGGATCATCCGTTTCAAATCATGAGCTTCGTTTTCCCCTTTATTATAAATACTAACAAATTAACTTTATTTTCCATCAGTGTTACCATAAAAACTTAGTCTAGCTGGATACAGTTGTCAGCAGTCCTCTGATGCAAAAATCCCAAAGAATTTGAAGTAGATCTCTATATTGTATATACACTTAGTTTTATATATACTTATATCAAAACTCACCATTTCTGTATATTGCTGATTACCGTGATCTTTCACTTAATAAATTATGTCAGCATTATGAAAATATGAACAACCATCTAGTTATTTTGCTGCTTTATAAGAGATTTAATGATTGAACAGAGAACTGCAAAATTACATGAATGCAACAGAAAGTCATATACACGTTCATTTAAGATTTCCACACGGATTTTTCTTATTCCAAAATTTTTCAACATTTTAGAAGTCCTTCAAAAGCTTCCAGTTACATCTTTCAACACATACATTACATACCATATGTAATTCTCTATATGTTTATAAGCAAATATATGTAACATAATCTGAGTATACATATTGTATGTAATATATATACAGAGAGAGAGAGATACCACAGGTGTGTCATATGCATTTAGACATACAGGCGTATGCATAAATATATATATATATATATGGTAAATCCTTCCCTCTGATACATACACACTGCTCTTTCTGAGAACTGGGTGTCTCCCACGGATGCCTGCTGCTGTCAGCACCATCCACTCTCTTCCAAAGGCACAAGCAAACCTGTCCCTGACCCATATAACTTCAGTGAGTTTTGGCTCATGCCTCATGAACTCCAGTTCCTGCTTTGAAACGGACCCATCCTGTCCTTGGATTGTTTTAAATCGCCACATTAAACACGGTTGGCAATATAATGTATTTGAACAAATAACCAAGAGCTCTTCACAAACATTGGGCCTGATTCTTCTCCTGCTGATGCCTATTTTGCCCCAGCATGACTCAATTGTCTGAAGGGACAGCTGCACGCAATGAGGAACCTGTGAGTAGTGTGAGGATGCTTGTCTTGGCTTTAGGGTGTAACTCACGTAAACTTTGAGTAGGCTGAGCAAATTATTTTGCATTTGGGTTTGTAAAGGAAAAAACAGGCCTCATATGGAAAGATAAAAGATGGATATGCACTAGAAATAACAGCATAGTTTATACATTCTTAAGTGAAACGTGTCCGCAGTATAACCTTTGGGTTATGTTTCAAATTCGTTAGATAAATACTTACTATACTATGCACCTGATCAACCAGGACAACTCTTATTAAAACACTTTAGATTAATATTCTGTATATTAAAAATACATAATAAAATTCTGAAAGTAATCACTGATAAAAAGTAGATCTCGGACCCTGCAAAGATCCAAAGCACCTGCTTAAAATTAGCATTTGAGTAGGTCCAAATTATGGCCTTTACTGTGAGTGCCTAAATATTTGCAGAATCAAGACCCTTTATTATTCAAAGGTTAAATTTTGGATCTCACACCTGAGAATGTGTAGTGGTTGCTACCATGAGTAATTCTCACCAAGGACGATGTTGCGTCTTGTGGCAATAGCCAAAGCAGATTCGGAGGGTGAGAGAGACCCACTTTACTCATGTATGAAAAGTGAAGGTGGGACTGAATCTTTAAACAGCAAAGAGCAATGATTACCAGCAAGTCTTCCCAAACACACTACATTTTATTTCCCAAGAAGGGCAACTTTTCATTACACACTGATAATTTAGGCATATTTTTCTCCTTAAATATATTTGTACAACATAAAAATAACAATTCTCTATTTAAAAAAAAAAAAAAAAATTGAATTAAAAAAATGGCTTTGGGGCTGAAACTGTGTACTTCCAGTATCTCTCACAGCAATTTACTGACAGGTTGTAAACCCCAGAAAACAGGGTGCTGTGGTTGGAAATGCTGACACAGCCTCATCTGAATCTCAGTATAGAGATGAGCATATGCACTTCAGCACACAGCTTGCCAGAAATCCTACAGCTCATTCCCTATGTGCTTGTTCTGTTGCAAGATGGTAGATGGATTTAAATTCCCAAAATTGAAAAGAAAATAACCAAACACCAACCAAGCAAAAAAAAAAACCCTGGAACTTGTGCTTCTAGAATGCCCTGACCCTGTTTGCAAAGTACTTCCTCCCCATCACCCAGCTTTGGCATCGCTTTGCCTTCCTTATTGCATGCCTGTTGGCCCACTCTGTGGCTGTGTTGGCATCTATGTTGTGTAAGTGTATATATTAAAGAAAACTCTCAAAAGAATTGGATTTCTGCAAATTGGATTGGTAAATTTTCTTAATTTCTGGATTACTTCTTTTTTGCAGGGTCTAGTGCTACTGTGGTTGAACTCAATGGGGAAAGTCCCACTGAAGTCAGTGATGCAGAAGGAGCTGTTAGATGTTCAAAGACATCTCCAGCCAACCTCTTTATGATTTCCTCTCTTACAATAATTTTTAAAAATGTGCCCATTATCACCAACTGCCAATATTAAAATTCACACTTTTTTTTTTTAATACAAACAACATTTACCACAAAAACATGAAGGGAAAAGCCATCAGCTTATTACTTATTTGTATGACACAAAAGAAAAATCATTTACAGTCACAAACTGTACATAGTATTTGGTGGGGGACAGTATATTTGTGGTTTAGAGTAAAAAAAGGATTGCTTCAGTGGTAATTAAAATAATTATTGACAAGTTAGAAGACTTTAAAATCAAGAAAGTGTGATAATTTGGCTACAGAGATGATCATTGTAACACGTGTAACACAGAGGTTTGGATAGTAGAAAGGTGAGTAGAGGGATCTGGGGAAGGAAAGACACTGTCATGCAGAACAGCACTAGTTCTTTCTCAGTATACTCTTCAGGCTCCTCTCCACTGCTTCATCTAATTCTTCTTCCAGCTCTTCCTTCTTGGACATGGCCAGTTTGGACTGATAATCTTTTACTATTTGGTCTATATATGGTGCGCTCTGAGTCCCGTGCAGCATCAGTGTCCACTCCTTCAGCATGCCCCACTGTGGCAGACTGCCAACAAACCCAATCTCTAGAGCCCAGGTGCCTCGGGGGTCTTCTCCCCAAGTGTGTGTGGTCATGAAAGGCCACTTGTCAAAACCCACCTTGGAGTCATCATCCCTTGGGCGCCGGCTTAGTAAAATGGACTTTGTTCCCATTGGTGAGGTCATGTTGATGTTGAGGTCTCCTCGCCTAGTGGAATTCACAGTTATAACTGCTTGGACGTGTTCAAGGTATCGGACAAAGTTTTCCTTCCCCTCACAAGCATCAGTTGTTAGTGTGAGGACCAGCTTGCCACTTGGTGGTATCTTTCTGCAGTTCAAAAGATAATGAAACAAATTAAAAAGATATAGACAGCACAACATGGCTTATGCTAAAACTGCTGGATTTTGGCGCCTCACAGAAAAACCCATACTATTTTCCTTATTAATACATGGAAAAGTAAGGAAATAATACTTGCAAACTTACCTAGCAAGAGAATGTCCTCTTTTTATATCAACAACTTGATTTGAAATTACATTATGAAAGGTACATCTACAGAGGTAAGGAATACAATAAGGAAGTACATACTGCTACTTAAGAAATATTAACATAGGTTTAATAGCTGCCTTTACTTATCTCTACTCCATTGGGTAACCGAATAATAATGCGTATATTCGGTAGAATATTCAGCAGAACCGTAAGCAGTCAATCATGTCAGACAGTCACCTCAAAAGACAGCAGCAAATGACTGTCTTGAGTTGGAAGAAGCCAGTTGCACAGAATTTTGATGCAGTCACATTCAAACCTACATCCTTCTGATCTGGAAACCAGCACAAACATGGGAGCCCAGTTTCAGCTCATTTGAAAAATATTTTTCCATGAAAATTCCTATCCTTGAACTGGTACAGTACAGGACTGTGCACGCACACGCAGAGAGGAAAGAACTCACACCCATTCACTGAGATGTCAAAGTGCTGCACCTTGAACTCACAAGTTTCTTTGTTATTCTAATTCAGTCCTTATGTAAGCAAACACACAATCAACTGGAGGACATTTGTCCCTTGAAAGTGGAATATATAAAAAATATTCCCAATAAGTTAGACCTGCAGAGGAAACACAGGCTCAGTACTGCAACATTTATTTTGCAAGGACCCTGTCATCAAATGTAAACCAGATCCCTGTTCTCAGCACGCAGGGCTCTTTAGCTGGAGATAGCTGGAGACCTGAGGATGCAACACCTGCAAGTTAGTGTGCAAGAGGAGAAAACCACTTTCATGTTTGGGCTTCATGATCATCCACAGCTGTCGATGGTCTTACCAACCTTTGTCAACAGCATGAAAACTAACACTGTATTGGTTGGTGCTCTTGGCTCCCCACATGCTGGGCACCACAATGTGGTTGAGGAAACCTGGGACGCAGCAGCATTTCCACAACATGCCTCCAAGGCCATCAGGAAGAAGCAAGAGAGTGCTGGGGGAGAGCAAGTTGCTCTCGCAGAGGGACCACTGTGTACCAGGCAGTCCTGCCTGGGATCTCAGTGCAAGGCCCCAAGGCACTGTCGCCTGGCCCAGGAGCAGTGCCCTATCAGCAGCCAAGGCTGCTGAGTGCCTGATAAACCCCTTGGGGTCAGGATGCAACTGGCAATTACCAGCTCTCAGCCTCTGAAACTGTCTGTCAAAATACACGGGAAGCGTAAACAAAATTCTCTGCGTCTTCACCATCAGCATGCTGTGAGCAGTGTGACGTTTTCCCCCATCTAAAAGAAATACTTGAAAGATAAGAACTACTGCAATCATTAAAAAAAGGGAGTATGTCACAAAAGACTCCATCAGCTCATCATTACCTCTTCCAGTGGTTTCTCCATGATGTAGGTTTTGCAGTAAAATAAGAAAGAGTCCCTTTTAAAGGGCATTGACCACACTGCAGTAATGAATCCCTTCTTTTCAAAAGACATGAGTACCAGCCTTTTCTCTTCTCTAATGAAATAGTGCATTCTTCAGAGATCAATGAAAGCATTTTATTCAAGCATAGCTCCCAGGAATTCTCATTTTCTTGAGATGAGCTCCAGGTATCACAGCTTAGCACATCACTAATTGGCTCAGGCCAGTCTCTGCCCCCCTTTCATAGAGTGTGGCCTTCTTGGGAGTACTTGCAGAGTAAAAAGACATTCAGGTCCAGGTCCTCAAGGCATTTAAACACCTATCTTAAACTGAAAAATCTCTGTTGTTCTGAATCTTATGGATACCATGGAACAGAAGCTGGCATAAATATTGTATAGCTAAACTATTTGAACTTGTAATTATAATACCCTCAAGATTTATTTTGGGTGCCAAAGCGTAAGGAAAATGCACTGTATGCCAGCCAGAGGTGAAGGGTCATAATCTCACAGTTGCCACATGATTGCAGTTTGTCTGCATGAGAAGCACCGTCCTCAAAGCGATCTGAATTCACACTGTCTCACAGCAATCTCACACAGCGGACAAAGCTTTGTCAAACAATGCTTCATTCAGAGAGCTGTGATAAGTGCTTTATATCTCCTCCAGTAAATTAGAGAGGACACCTAAGTGTGAGTCTTTTCTATCAACACCACAACCCAAAGAAATAAGAGCAGCGTTACCACTCCATCTGCTTTGCAGACAGTCTGACAGCTGCAGACAGCTTTTCTCTCCACTTTCTTAAGTGCTGCACTGCAGAAGTTACCTCAGCTCTTTAAGACACATGAGAAAAGGCTTGCTCTGCCTCCTCCTCTCCTATTAATTAGAATCCAATAATCTCTGCTTTGCTAGACTAATTACTATATCCCAGGTGAACATCCCCAAAGAAACAAAACCAGGGGTGGTGGAAAAAACCTGACAGGAAAGGAGCGGAAGAGAGATGGGTTTTCCACACCTTCACAGTGCAGTGCTGCCCAATTGTGATATATATATATATATATATATAAAAATAAAATATATATTCACTTTGGCATGAAGTGTTGTACCTAGTTAGAGATGTGCAGGAGGAGTTAGCTGCTCTCTAGAAACACAATCGCACACTCCTCTCCCTCAGCTAATAGACTGTGATGTCCTAAACCATCTTTGTATCTCCCTGAACTATCCAGATTCAGACTTGTCCATTTTCTTTGCCAATCCAACAAAAATTCCTTTTCAGGCAAAATTCTTATTGCTAACAAGTGTTTCTAAACACAGCAGAGAAATCCTGCACTTTAAATACTGACTGCTTTCAGCACACTGTATATTTTAGGCTATCAGTTCTATCCTGACCTATTTCTATTAATTGATGTCGCTCCTGTGGTACACATCTACCTAAATCTATAGTGAATATGTATTATATATATACACAAATATCCATACTTATATAAACATATATAGAAAATGTTTCTCCAGCAAGGCCAAACTAGAAACTTAACCAATAGTCCATGGCAGAAGTGCAGTGTAATTTTCATTTCCAAGGAATCTCTGGAGATGCTGGGACTTCACTGGTTTTATTTACAACGTAGTTAAAAAAATGTAGATGTTACAAGTTGGGAGGCATAAACATTACAGCAGTCCTATTAACACATAGATGTGCCAGGTAATTATGGGGGAGCACCCGTAAAGACCACACACTGAGATCACACTGCAGAGTTAGGAGGTTTAGGTGGTGACTGACTTGCTTGAACTTCATAAACATGTAAGCATGCGTAGGCCAGATAAATTAAAACTTAGATCTCAGCTGTAGAGTGTTGGATCCTGCAAATACAAACCCATCTGGAAGATTGGGAACAAACTTACTCTTTTCCTGTCTGAGCTATGTGCCAGGATGGCATACTGGTTTGCTTTCTTTTCCCAACTGGATAACTATTTCTTCAAAAATGGCACTGTAAAGTCAGATTTTTATATTATATGGACATAAATTGGCCATTATTAGATTAGTATTTCAAATAATTGAATTGAACTATAGCTGTTGCAGTCAATTAGTATCAATTCATTCACTTGTTGACTCATTCACTTTAGCACATGAAGATAAATCAGAAAATAATTTGACTACCTAGCCTGCAATTAGAGATTTGAAGAACATAAACCAAACACAATTAAAAGCTGCAGTGTTCAAACTGAATCACTGGTTCCTGTAGATGATTGTTTCAGTCTTCTGGAGATAAACTGTCTGCTGGAGTATGTCACAAGGAGATATGACCTGGCTGAGAGATATTTCATGTGACAGCAGCTTATGTAATTTACAGTGCCAGCTTCCCAGATTTGCACTCATGCACAGGTTCTTTATTCACCAAAACTCTGGCACAAACATATCTATAAGTACCCAAGTAAGATGGACGTTGCTATTAACACTACCACCATTAGCACTGATGACAGAGATGAGCTGTAGAATGCACTCCTGCAGAAAACCGGGAACTGAAAGATCATGGAATTAATTTTATCACTTTATTGAAATATCCAGAATGCTACTAGCAATGTTAGGCTTTCTTAGGGAAAAAAAAAAACAACCCCAAACCTCATTATTTTTCTTTTGACTATCTATGCCTTTGTCAACATATCTGCATGCTAAATGCCTGGAAGAAGCCAAACACATACGCTAGA
The DNA here is from genome assembly GCA_025331215.1 of Actenoides lindsayi. NCBI lineage: Eukaryota > Metazoa > Chordata > Aves > Coraciiformes > Alcedinidae > Actenoides > Actenoides lindsayi. The sequence goes on along the minus strand of WTSP01025405.1, from coordinate 68,567 downwards.
CTATTTACTTACTCAGGTTCCTGTATTGACCCCCCAACACAATGGAATCTCTCGGGAACAGTCTTCCAGTCTTTAGCCATCTTAACCATTGCTCCTGCATCCAGGACACCATAGCCAAACAAATGGTTGAATTCCAGCCCAACACCATTTCTACGCCATTGATGAACCTCATCATGAAGCTGGTTTCTCTTGGAGGTGAGCACTGTCAAATGCTGCATGTCTCTCCATGTCAGATCCAAGCTGTGGAAGAGTGACAGGGAAAACAAAGAGTATAGTATTTCTGAGCAGATATTAAAAGACAGTGTGTTTGAGTAAGCTTTTTGGTAAAAATTCCTTCTGTGAATCATACAGAAATTGTATTATCTATACACATATCCATAACAAAGCTTCTGTTGGAAGCAGGAACAAGAATAGGTTTTAATTGTATAGTATTTCCCCAAAATGTATTTCCCAAAATTGCAAAATCTTTTCTGATTGTTTCTCTCTTCTTAAAAACAACTGTTTTCAACTACATATTATAGATCCACCACACAGCTTTTAAGCTAATAAAAGAAGTAGGATATTATACCACATTCTGAAAAGAATACAAAAAGAAAAGGATGATGACAGAAATTCACCTAGCCTTCCTCTTAAATCCTGATCTTTTCTCCTCACCTGCTCCTCCTTCTTTTCCCATGGACTTTCCAAGGTTCATGCAGAGAAGCCCTGATCTGATGAAGCTGAGGAGCTATAACAATCAAGGTCTTAGTAATTTTCATAGTCTGGGAATATGGATATACAGCTGTGGGTGGCTGTAGGTTTGTATCCCAAGGTATGGTAGAGGCTTGTCACCTGTGATATACTAGCATGGATGGATGCAGTAAAGTAACTTTTGTCTAGATTACATGATCATTTTTCATCAGCAGCTCTTATCTTCCTAGTTTTCCCATGACTATGATGACAGGAAGGGCACTTCTAAGTTATTATTGTGGAAGCTTTACAACTGACATTTTAATTCTTCATAACTAAAGTTATTCCAGTTGTTTTATGATGAACTCTTTCAACTTTACAATATGTCTGATTCAAAGCACCAACCTAAAAGGATCCGCTTTTCAGCCTTCTGTGCCCTGAGTACTCAGTCTGTGTGCATACACCAGAATAGTCAGTTACTGACATTTTTCCAAAGTGACACAAGATAGCTGAAAAAAACCCATCACTTGCATCATTCTTAATGAAATCTTCTAAGAGATGCTGCATATCTTAAAACCATACTTTCCATTTCACAGATTGGTCTGGTTTTAAAGACATGTCAGATATATATTGTAGATGAGCTGAGAGACATATTGCAGGCAGCAGTGGTCTGTGTGGGAAATAACTTGGCCACTGCTCTGAAGGATGGTGTGACTCACCCATGGTGGTTCTACAATGGAGGTTTAATAGAGCCAGTCTGGAAGGAAATCTGAGACACTGACAGTTCTTTCTACCTTCCCCTACCCCTGTCCTTCTTCTCAGCAAAGGCTAAAAACCCAATTGCAAATAAGGGGTATTAGTCTAGTTTCTACTCATGATAGTTTGACAAGAGTAATTCCAATCTTCAAGGATAGCCAAATGAAAAGGAATGGTAATCATTACTGAGCAAATGCTGTCTCACTTAATTTAACAGAAAGTAAAGAGATGGTATAGGTTATTTAAACTTTCCTTAATCATTAGAGAAGAAAATAATGAAGCAAGATATACAAGAGGTCCCCAAGGTCATGAATAGCATGGGGATGGTAAACAGACAATGGATACTTCTTTTTTCACACAACAGAGTAATTACATATCACAGAAGCAAATTACCAGCAATGGGTTAAGAAAAAAAACAAAGGAAACATTCACCACCACCACTGGCAAAAAGTATTATTGCTGTGGAACTGATTGCCACTGGGTGATACAGGTGTCAAATACAGACAAGTTGAAAAAGAGTCAGATAAATCCGAGGAAGGTAAATCTGCCTGTGGCTATTAAACATGACTGCTCTCTCCCCAAACCACTGATGGCCAAAGCTGTTGTGGAAAGATTGCTATTAAACCCCGTTTGTTGCACTCTCCCCTAAGCATCTGTCATTGCAGACAGTATGCTGCACAAGATGAACTCCTGTTTGAGACTATGTATTTGTTCTTAATGTTTTTGTAGGCTGGGCATTCCACACTGGATATGTAGAGAAATGAAACAGTCTCTCCTTCCAAACAGTGTTGGAAAAGACAAACCTCTGGAAGCAGTGAATAGAGAGGACACAGAGAGAGTGAGTCAGTCAAAATGCATCTGCTATATGGCTTTGGCAAGATTGTCACTCCATCTGTAAGTTACCGTGCATGTCACTACTGTAGCAGGCAGCTTGTTCGCTGCTCATTCTAGTCCCTTGCTACAGCCGAGACTCTTGTCATCTTATATGATGAACAACGTTGAACAAACCACAGACCCTCTCCTCTCTAGAGCTCACAAGGAATTTCTCAACAGCATACTTAGACTCCAGGGCCAAGGCAAACACTCCGGCTGCTTCAGGGGCAGCTGCAGACGTTCCTGAGTGACGCAGGGTGCAGTTGCCATACAAATCCGTTGTAGCCTGCAATGATATTAGATGTAATTAATGAAACCAGCTAGTTCATTTTCCTTGCAGCTACAGTCTCAGAAAAATACAGAAAGTGGAGTTCGTGGCCTTGCCATAGAATGCATTTGCTCCTAGGATCTGTTCTCTTTTTAGAACAGGGTATCAATTTAAAAACACAGTGAGACATAGTTACAGAAGGTGTGAATACAGGAATAAATCATGATGTAGTAAAACAATTCTTTTCCACTTAGAACTCATAAACTCATATAGATGGCATTTGTTTCCTATAAACACAATTTAACCAAAAGCCTTAAATTCCCTTGTGGTTATCAGAAAGATTTGAAACTAGAATTGTTAACAGGATTGAGCTTTCCAACATTTTGTGCAACTCCAGAACTAACAGCAGTACCAGGCTGCTGTCTTCTATGCACATCAGTCAGTAGAAAAGACCAGAAGGAAACCTCAGAAATATGTTTTATGGAGATAATTACAAAGGTGCCACAGATGGTCTTGGCTGGTATCGGCACAGACCTGATATCAAGGCAGAACAAGTATTTTTCCATCTGCTACTACACATGGGCATTTAAGATTATACAATGTGTCTTTGGGGTTTGAGACAGGGCCATGGAAAATGTTAACAGCTTTTGGCAAAACCTAACCTTGAGCCTAACCTGCATTTTCCACTCTGTGAATGAGACTACGTCCTGGCTAGTCGGAAAGTGCTGAAGAGCAGTGATCAGTACAGTGAAAGAGAATCCCAATTACACTTTAACCAAAACTGTGTTATTTTTCCAGTTGTAGGTATGTCCCTGTAGGGTATTTGAGTATGGCACTCTACACTGTTCAGTAAGAGACTGAGGGTGATGTGAACTCCCATATTTCCTTGCTGGGTGACTGAACATCATTCTGTTCAGTGCAGCTTGTAGTACAGCAAAAGTCTGGTTCACGACTGCTCTGCCAGTACAAGTAACTATGATCTCCAATGCTGACACTTTTCAGTTGGATTTTTATAGAGACCTTTTGTCACACTGTCCTCCAGAAAGAGTGTAATTGAACTATGAAATCTGGTTTCTGATAAAGGAAAGCACTAAATACATGAAGGTCTAAGAGATGGAAGATCACTGCTGTTCTCAGTACTAATCCCACATCTCCTCAGCTGACAGTTTTGGCACCATCACGTACTGCAGATGAGAAAATATCCATCTCGACAAAGAACCATCTGCTGCTCTAAACCAGAGCTGTAGTACGTTGTGGGAGTGTACAAAGACAGCAGGAACAGCACAATAATATCTGGACTCACCACACCAGCCTCCGGATTTCTCTTCCTCCCATTACTAAAGGTGGAAGCTAAGGTTGAAGAGCAGCTTTCATCATACAGAGCTGTCCGTCCGTCATTTATAGCAGAATTGATGGAGATTGTCCACATGCTCGATGCATAACCATCACAGTTACAGTCGTCATAGCTGCCCCCATCTCCAGAGGCCCAGACATAGATGCTTCCTTTGCCACCCCTGCCCTGCGAAAGGGGAAAATCGACCCTCTTGGGTTAAATTGCAAATATGAGATAGCAGCTACTTTAAACAACACATGTAATTGTAAAGCGAGGCATCTATAAAGGAGAAAACTGCTCTAAACAAAATATACATCAACCTTAAGCTGAAATAACATGGTCTTCTGCAGGTTATTAAATAAGGCCAACAAGCAGCCACAGCCAGTTCCGCAGCCTTATGTATACAGAGCACTTCCATTTCTCTCCTCTTTTGCTTGACACCCTGAAGGCTCCTGTGCCAGATGCTAAGACATTTTGTGGGTTCATTAGTGTTTATGTCAAGGTCTAAGTGCTAGGAGGAAAGTGTTCTTTTTAAAGGGATATAGGTCACCTCACATGCTGAGTTTGTAAGATCCAATTAGGTTCTGGCAATGGCTAAAAACTCTGTAAAACTGGCACCTTTTTCTCTTGATAGATTTTTCTCCAAAGGTATCACTAACTCAGAGATGGTTTTCTGACAATCCAGCTTCTACTGCTACACAGAACATTAAGTTACAAGACCATATAAATCACCTGCAGAAAGATGACCTACCATTTACACTGAGATGGTGAGAGATGGAGGGGAAAAACTGAAGCTGAAGGGCTGCTATAAAGGCTTCTCATTAATTGAAGACACCCATATCCTCTCCCTAACTTCCAGATAGGCAAGGAGCAGGAAGGGATCAACTCAGCTCCTTCTTCTCATCCCATACTAAGAAAGAAGTAGGGGCTGCCTGGAAGAGGGTTAGACCTGAGAACCCTGATGCTTGGTGAAAGATCAGTGCTACAGAACCTAAAGCTCAGATCTCCCATTGATTCCAGTACAGCCACCATTTCTCTCTGTGTCTAGTCCAATGTAATCCAATGTTTACTTCCAAAAGTGCCTGAAGGGCGTGAGGCCTCAACATACTTAAACGTGCCCTTGGCAGAAAGCAAGAAAAAAAAAATAATCTCTTCTGGCCTTGTCATTGTCCAGTATGAAATGGAAGTTAGACAATATACAAACATAACAACCTGCAATGGTATTTTAACAAGGAACCTTTTCTGCTAGGAATTTAAATCAAATCTGAGCACCCAGCAGTAGCTTCTATTTTTCACCATACCCTACTGAACAGGGCAACCTCATTATTTCAAGCACATTAGTGAGCTGCATTATAATCCACTGAATGGCACAGCAGGTTTGCTGCCCCTAGGGTACATAACATCTCAGGACATAGATTTTCACAATAAAGATGACTGTGAAAAAGCTTACTTAAATCACTCGAAGAACTCCCACAAAGATCTGAGAACAATCATTTGAGTTTTAAGGGAGAAGGATACTGTCGCAAAAATACATACTCTAAGAACAAATTAATTCCAGCAAATTATTTACAAAAAAAATAAAAAGATCAGCTTAACAAGAACAGTTACGCCTTTTTTTCCTTTGACTTTTTCCATATCCCACCTTGTGCTCTGACTGCCGTTAGCCTACAGGGCCCAAACCTAGGCTTTGGCCTGACTTCAGAGGCTACATCCTAAGCTTGCCCAACATGCCATCACACCACCTTGTCATCATCTGCCTCTTTTGGGCAGCCTTGGTGGCAGTTCAGGAAATTTCTGTCTGTCCCAAAAAGACAGGCTGCTGCCCAACAGCAAGACGGTAGCTGCTCAGGAATAGGACGTTTGGCATGTATGGACACATTCGTAAACAGCCTTAATCCTTCCAGCCACTCTAAAGGGAGAGGAGACACTTCATTTTCATGTGATAAATTCACAAAAGTAGCTTAGTGCCTGGAAGTCAGCCTCTGCAGTATTCACCATAGGAAATGGCTTAGTCCTGCTCAGCAAATTGTAAAAATGCTGTCAAAACTGGGTATTTCTGCAATGCGTTTCACCCCACGAGTGGTAATTGTGACAGAATGGCAGAAAATGGGTGGAAGAGATTGTTGGTGGGGAGCAGGGGCATCTTACTTACTTCAAGCTTCAGTTCATGGGTGGAATTGGCCTGCTGAGTGCTGCAGGTATGAGTGCATGTAACTACTGTAACATGAAAATGGCCTCAGGATATCACTTCTAGGAGAGTCACATCCACAAGTGTGGCTTAGTATTATAAATGCACAATTCATCTCCTAACACTCGCAAGTCAACTACCTTTCCTTCTTAGCCAGGACTGGAAAGAGGAGCAAACGCTACTGGAATAAAGCCCAAGTGCATTATGTGCACTGATGCTTAGGTCTTGCTTCTTACATTTCCCACAGCCAGACCTGCAGCAGTTGGACAGTTTGCACAAGCAAACTGATGGCTGTCCTCAGGCATTGCTCTTTTTTTATGAGGCAGAAATATATGGCTTCAGGGGAAGTGAATTTTCAGTTCTTTGGATCATAGTAGTCTAAACCAGAAATATCCCAGTTGGGTCAGCTAAGTGTTATATTTAAAGGAGATTGAAAGCTCCTACTTGAATCTCAACTTTCTGCGAACCTCAAAAATTTCCATGGTGTCACTCAGGCTGCTGTAAATTTAGGCCAAAAACAGGACTGGAGAAGTTGGCAGTAATACACGCTATGAACACCAGAGGAAAGCCTGAAGGAAGATTCAGGAAGAAGAGGGAAGACCTGCAAGATAATATGACACATTTTAAAGAGTATCTTTCCCCCAGCATCCTGCTGAAAAACTCTGATTTCCCCCCAAAGCGATGCACAGCGTGGCAGACACACTTCTGAGCCATCTGAAGCTGTACTTCACTTAGAGCTGAAAATGGCTCTTGGTGCATTTAGCACTAGCTCAAAGAGAGGCCCATCTCTCGATTCAGGCTAAACCAGAATTAAATCTTGTTCAAGGCTATATGCTTAGAAAGTCACAAGCAGCTACTGAGAAGCTCTCTTTGCAGAAACAGCAGGTTTTCTATTTCCAGCGTCCTTCGTGGGATGCTGTAGTACTGGCAAAAAATATCTCCAAGAAGTTTTCTTACACCTTTTCTCATCTTCTAAAGAACAAAATCCCAGAAAAACTTCTTTACTGAACTATGCTGCAAAAGTGAGTTAGCAGGAGACTGCAGTCTAATTCACTTTATGTAACTTCAGCCACACCTTGAACTCTTTTTCTTCACTTTGTTAATTGTGTTCATTTATCATGCTTGATGGGCTAGTGCCTAAGCCAGTGTTTCTCAAAAGTTTTGATTGCTGGATCACACTATCCAGATAAAAATGGGTGGTAACTGACAAATCTCCTCCAGCTTCCCTAAACTTTCCTATCAAGGCTGCCAAGTGCCAGTGTGAATATTGTGGCCTCTAACATGGCACAGCCTCTGCCTTAGCTCCTTTAGTTCACCTACTCCAGCCTCGCCATTGGGGTTGCAAAAGATGGATGGAAGGAACATAACAGTCTTCACAGCACATTCCTGATGCCCCTCAACTTTGGTCTGATCCTCTAGTCATAGATCAGGACCAACAGTTTCCAAACAGAACAAGTTAAAAACAAAGAAAAGACTCCTGCCCTGAAAAGCCAAGTACCAGGGAACAACAGCATTGGGACACCAGTGGGTAGATGGCCTCAGGATAGTAACAAAAAAAAAAATAGTAACCAAACAGCACCTGACTGTGAGGAGGTATTTTTAAGAAGGAAAAAAAAATCAACACCTGACTTTGAAGAGGCAATTTTTAGGTGCAGTGGAAAGGTATTTCATGACAAGGACAGCCAAATGGTTTGCTCATGTTTATGGACTGCCTCATGTCTAAGGAAGAAAACGCAGATGGAGAATATTTGAAAAAAAAATATTAAAAATTACAGAACTGTCAATGGCTTTCTGTAACAAACTGAAAGTACCTATTATTCTATAAGCACCTTTCTTTCTGTGCAATATATGATAGCTATTTTGTAATTCTTCCCCTTAAGAAAACAAGTGTTTCAGCACCTTCTAGAGAATTTAAAAGCAATTTATGTGTCTGCTATGATGAGAGATAGGCTGGTTTTCCAGGAAAAGCAAAGAATTCTACAGCTTTTTCAAGTGTTTACCATAGGTCCTACTGACTTATGAATAGGACTCAGTTGGTTTCCATCCCCTATTAATTTGGACTGTATTTTCCTCTGAAAAGAGCGTTTCTTTCACTTCAGGACTGGATTATTTGAAAAACCTTATGTGTTTTGTAATTAAAAACTGCATCCTTCAGTAATGATTGCTAATTATCTCAGAAAATGTAGTTTGCAGCCCAGGCAGGCAATGTGAAATTGCCATCAGGCCCCCAGGCTAGGGCATGCCAAGGCAAGGATGGACTGTGTAAGAGCTGTGGGACCATTCGCCTGCTGTCATGACTTGGCAAGGAGCACTGGGCTGGACTCTCAAGACACCAAGGAGCCTATGCAGAGCCCTTTTTATCAGGGCCTGTCGCAACAGGACAAGGGCTGCTGGTTTTAAAGTGAAAGGGGAGATTTAGACTAGATACAAGGAAGAAATTTTTTACTCTGAAGGGTGGTGAAGCATTGGCCCAGGTTGCCCAAAGAGGTAGTTGATGCCCCATTCCTGGAAATGTTCACAGCCAGGTTGGATGAGGCTCTGAGAAACCTGATCTAGTTAAACATGTCCCTGCTCACTGCAGGTGGGATGGACTAGATGACCTTTAGATGTTCCTTCCAACCCAAACCATTCTGTGATTCTATGACCTTGCTCTACCTTGGTTTCCCCACCACTCCTGTGCAGGATCAGTCCACCTATGTGGCATAAGCCAACTGGAGGCTGTGCATCCTTGGAATCGCTGAACAGCTGCTCATCTTTTGCATGCCAGTGTTTTCCAGAGCCTGTGTGTCCCTGCATCCCTGACATAGTGCCAGCTGGATGGTCTATTGAATCCTCACTCTCCTGGCTCCTCTGGTTACCTTTGCATCTGCCAGGCTGATTTGCCCAGAACAATCTGGTAGCCTGTGACTTCCTGGATCCCTTTGCTTTTTTCCTGTACTAATTTCTTGGGGAGTGCTTAAATCTAATGCAAAATCTAGGCAGAAACATATGTTTGATAGCCATCCAAGTAATCTCAATTTACCCACACAGACACCAAAGTTAGGATTTCCGAAGTTTGCTACTGCACACATTCAGGGGGACAGCTGTCTTGTCTGAGATAAGTGCCTTAGCACTTCTCCCATGTCCAGCCCTTTCCCAAAGCCTAAAGCTGCTGCTCCAACACCCTGGAAAAGTGCAAGATGTCTGACCTGCCCTGTATACCCACAAGTTGTGGAGTTCAGTGCAGAAGAAACAGCAGCTGGCTTATCCTGCTCAAATTCACCACTGATGAAGATGACATTCCTTCACTGTTGGCATGTCTAACCCTCAGGTATTCCATGGAAATGAGGAAAGGCTGTTTTGGCAGGAGCGAGAACTCAGCTAACAGTTTGCTACACAGAGGACAACCGTCACCTGAAACCACGTTTCAGTTGTGCTTTTTCTGGTCTGTCCCTTTCATATTTTGTTGCCTTCAATAACTGGCTGGTTCCTCCTAGCAGATTTCTGAAATTATTTGGGTCAAGTAATAATCACCAAAGTGCAAGAGACTACTGCATACGATTCTCAAAGAACTGATTCCTCTAATTATTAAACCCTAACAAAAGGCTCTATGTAACTTAATTCTAGACTTGGTCACAGAAGAGTACTGAACTCCCATCTACCAACCTTCAATTAATTGCCTAACTGTTAATACCTCCCTTCGCTAAAAATAATGTTTGTGACATTTTCTGTGTCTAAATTACTGTTAAAACTGGATGGACTTCTGTTAGCTGAGAGAAATGAATGGAAAATTACACTTTTGATAAAGAGAGAAAGCATTAGGTTTTAATTAGGGTTCAGTCCAGCAGGGAAATGGGCAGGGAACTTTGAAAATGCTGAGACAAACCCTTTTAATTATCCATTCCTTTTTTGCTGGATCCTGGGCTACGCACCACAAGGGATAATGCATTACTCTAGTCCAGCAATTCTGCAGATGTAATTCTAGTACTGATAATATTTGAAAAAATAAATCCTGTATTTCAGAGTTAAGATTAACACTGACAAAAAGATTCTAAACGCCCAATTTGCTTTTCACCAGTGACAATGCTGGTTTCTCTGCCCATTGCTTCCAGCTGGTGTGATGAACCCTGGCCTCACAGCTTTACCTATGGCTCTTGCAACACTATGCAAAGGTTCCCAGCTTGTAGCACCAGCCTTGCTGGGAAGCAAAAGCACATGGCTGCTGATCTATGGACAGAGGTTAGGCAAAACCACTCCTGGGGTCAGAGTGAGACAGCAAAATGTATATTTTTCAGGCTGCATTATTGTCTTGCCTCCTTAGAAAACAGTAATTTACACGCCAACAAAGAAAATATTTGTATCTGGATCTTACAAATATTGCCATATTGGCTCCACCTATTGATACAGCAGCTTTCTGCTCCTCATGAGACAGCCATTTGAGTATCTGTGAAGGGCAGTATTTAACTCTGTCACAGGTCCACACAAAGCACGCACCTACAACTGCCAAGGTCCTGAGCTGACCATGACATCTGTGTGAGGAGGCCAGTATCACACCAGAAAGCAGCAGCACTTAGGTTTTGCCGCTGTCCTGTGCCGCTGTCCTGTCCTGTGTCCTCAGAGGCATGCGCACAATTCCCCCATCTGTGACAGGAAAGCAGATGGTCACAGACTGATCTCCAAACCTGAGCCATGGACTGAGTGAAAGGTCAGAAAAGCTGGTCATGTTGTTTTACAAAAGCTTGAAAATATCCCCTGTCAGGTGACTTCAGAAGTCCAAGCAGATATAACACACTTGTGTGGGTTTTTAGTAAGGTTTGGTTTTATCTTACATAAATAAGACAAGGCATGGAATTATAATGCAGAATCGAGACATAACAGCAATACGATAGTAAAGGGCTCACAAGTTACAAAGCAGCTTGTAAGGCTCCCTCAGAAATGGAGTTATCACATGATTGCCAGATCATAAACTAATTTCCCTATTCTCACTTGACTGTTGAGCAAATAGAACAAGGTTAGAGATACCTAACAGCAGATACTTTATTAATGTGTTATCTTCAGCATTTTTCTAAGAAGAGTAACACAATGTCTGTGCCCTTGGAGAGAAGCAAGTGAGAAATATTTCCTTTCATTTTTAACACCATGCTTTCTTCTTTCATTGGTGAGCCCAATTACAGAGCCATGATGAGACTATAAATTCTTAATACTGCTCCCCTGGCAATTTGTACTTGTGCAGCATTTTCTTAGGTAGAACCATATTATGGAAGCAATAACATTTTCACCAGCACAAGTACAAATGAATCATGCCTTATATATTTTGACTGAGCAGGCAAAGTCTCAAGAAATTAATTCAGCCCATGAGCAACTCCTCACAACGTATGAATATAAAAGGCTACATCATAAAAATGCAATAGACAGAGACCAGCTTAACTTGATTACTTCTTTTTACTGCCTTAAATTCCAATAGCTGAAGCTGGAAAGAACTGGACTCATAAAACAGCAAAATAAGAAACATTTACTAGATATTGCATTAAAGACAGGACATATCATAAAAAATGTGTGGAATTAATTATTGAGCTAGATACCTTTTCCTCTTTAAGGTGACTACTGATATAATTCTGGATGCAAAGTACCAGAGAACAAAAAAAAAAATCTATATTTAAGAGGGTTTTGCTGTCACAGGAATCCCATCTACCATTCCTGTCTTGCCCTCCAAACTGTCTAGCCACCAAAGTATGTAAGCACAGGTCAGATAAGGGATATGTAAATCACACAGTAGTGCTTTCTCCAGCCATACTTTACATAAAATGCTACTACAGGCTCACTCCACCTTCTCTGAAATGAAACTACCAATCAGATGAGATAGCTAGCTGTGCTGAACACTGCTGGCCTGCTTGTTCCTAGATCTATCCTCCTGGTTTCTTGTCCTGCTCTGAATTTCAGTTTGTATTTCTGCACCTGCAGCAAAATTCCTCCACAGTTTCTCAAAGAAGTCTAGCTGCAAATAGGTGACACAGAGTGATCAGAAGCAATGAAACTGAGTATACGAGCAGCCTGGTCTTGGTGCAGGGCTAAGATATTCCAGGAGAGCCCAGAACAATATTAGGTTGGCGATTTACTGAGATTGTAAAGAATCTTATACCTTTTCCCCTAGACTCCATAACCTGCTGTTGATTGTAGATGTAGCTCAGATGGTGTCTAGAGGCCAGATAATAAAATCTCATTAAGGATAGACATTTTTGCTGCTGGCAAGTGTGCTGAGAGACGGAGCACATTCTTTGGATCTCTCTTTCACCAGACAGAGCAGCATTAGCCCCTTGGCCTGTTTAAGAGCACCCTAATGTGTACCTGACTCAGGCACAGGCTAGCACAGCCTCCCTATTACAGCTGGCAGCCAGCATCAGATGTCTCTCACAGAAAAGGATGAGTGCAAGACCCCCTCATTAGGCAGGTACTGGATACTCACAAGCTTCAACCTCGTCTTTAAAAACTAGAAATCGTGTTAAGTCTTTTCTAATTACATCCCAAATATGTCTTTTCCAGCTGCTGGAATTTGCATTAGTTAAGACTGTGGTCTGTGTCAAACCAGTGCTGGTAGTTGCCAAACTTGTGGATGCTTGTGCGTATGAAACTCTTTCAGTCCCTATTTTCAAGCACCTGCTAATTCAGCTGTGAGCTCATTTATCTTTGTAGTGCAACTATTCCTGTTCGGTGACCCAATCACACTGGTGCTTATCGCCCCTGAATAGAAGTTATAAGAGAGAGAACATTATGAAAAACTTCTATACTGAACAAGTTATCAAAGCCTGGAACAGGCTACCCAGGGAAGTGGTTGAATCACCATCCTTGAATGTATTTAAAAGCTATCTAGATGTGGTGCTTAAGGATATGGTGTAGTAGTGGCCCTGGTAGAGTTAGGTAACAGTTGGACTTGATGATCTTGAAGGTCTTTTCCAACCATAGCAATTCAGTGATAACACAGCAAAGCACAGATTGCACTAAAAATGAGTAGGATTGTGTTGTAATGAAAAAAAAGCAGCTCGAGTCCTCCTCCAATTACCTATATTATGCCAACACCAAACTCATGCACATGCCATCCCCTTTGCATTCACCCTTAGCAATACAGTTAGTAAAAGAGCCTTTAAAGGGGTTGCCAGTGTGATGGACTCATTGTGCTATCCTTAATTATGTTATTTTAGTCCTGCCTTTATTCATGCTAATTACCTTATAAGCAAACAGAATTTTTTATCACTCCCACTTATTTATTTTCAGTTGCATTAGAAGTAAGGATATTAATCTTGCTCTGTGCAAGAGATCTTACATTTCCTTCCAGTACATTTGAAAGTATTGCTTTTAGTTTAATAATACATTTTTACACTCAGCATGTTGCTTCCTTCCTGCAAATATTTTAGCTCCATCACTAATTCGTGAACCATCACTCTGGTGAGAATCAGCTCTAGATTTACATCTGTTCAGTCAATAGAAAATTTGATGCATAGATTATAGAGCTAAACTACGTAAAAGGGTATTACATTAAAGGCTTTTTAGTTTTCCTTTATATGCAGGAAAGTCTGCAGACTTCGCCCATGCAGAGTACCCAGTACCCACTGACGTCTTGAAATATCTTTAGGAGATCTGGATCTCCACAGAAAGAGATCAGAACAAACTATACCCAGAAAAACATTCTACGACAGGTAACGTAACGAGGAAAATAAGGGTAGATAAAGCTATGATCACAACACGAAGGGAGTTATTTGAGGCACAGTTGTCTCTTCTTTTGTGCACGTATTGCCAGGAGATAGCTGTGATACTGCCACTATAAAATTAACTGCAATTGTCCCTGGACCACAATGTCCTTCTTAGGAAGAATCTGGTATCATTCCTTCTGCTCTCTAATTCTGCAGTGGCAGTTTGACAGAACTGGTTTCCTAATGCAGGCTCCCCTGTTAATTTGATGCTTTTTGATAAGGTATGAGAGCAATCCTTCACAGAGCACAGCTCATCATTACTGTTCTCTCTCCTTCGCAAGCATCCAACTTGAAAGATCTCAGGGCCTCTTCTGAAATTAATATTGCAAATTATTTCTTCAAGGGAATTACAAACACTTCTGAGGAGAAGACATTAAAAAAGTAATATGTCCAGCATTTTGAAGTAGGGGACTATATGACCAGACAGTAAAGCAGAAGAGAAAAATCCCTTCTCCTATACTTAAGGCTCCAAGAGAAAATTAATGCCAGCACAACTCCACAAACTAAAGTTTATGGCATTATGACAGCAAGTTAATGGAAAGATCTTTTAAATACTGAACTACAGAAAAACTTGTCTACAATTTTAAATTTGCTTCTCTAGAGGGGTAAAATACCTCTATTTAATTTAGTGTGCATTCCTCTGCTGGGATTATTAGTGCCTTTTCTGTTACTTATAGATGAGTTCTGCATGGGAAGAAACTAACACTAAAATTACATGGGAATTTTTCTATATTCTGTCCGCTTCAACCAACAAGAGCAGAAAGAAAATCAAGTATCCACTATGAGAAGTCAAGCTGCTGCTATAAATATTACCAACTGTGTCACGTACTTAAGAAATATTCTCCGTAAGACAAGAGTATTTAAGGGGCTCTTTATGGGAACACTATATAAATGAAAGCAAGTCAGTAGAAGAAACACAGCTCATGTAAGATGACTTCAGAGGGACTTTAAGCTCATCAGAGGTTTGTAAAGTTTATACTACAAAGCTGAGCATTCACAGGAGAAATTTGTGACAAGTCTTCCTGCGTTATTGCAGTACATTGCCAATTTTATGGGTGAGAGCATGAAGATGACTATAATCCATCTGTTACATGCAAAACATTTGAGGGTCAGGATTTGAGAAAGCTTTAGGTGTTTCACTATCTACTACACCAGTAGATTTGTCATGTCACAAAACACAGTAAATGGAATGTGCTGCTAACAGCGAGGTGGTGATGAAGAGTGGGAGAAACTGGCTCAAGTAAAGAGGAAGAAATAATTTGGATGGAAAAATGAGTAATTGCAGAGCTCCCACACAAAACCACTACAGATGTTCTGCGGAATGTCAGATCTTCTCATTATGGAAACCCATTTATGATCAACCAAGGAGAGTAGGCTCAGTCCCTATATAGCACCAGGAGCTGCTGTGGTTGTCCTGGCTGCATGACACCGAAGTGTGGGAGACAGAACCATGCAAGGTTTTCTTGTTTGCTTCAAACTGATTAGATTTCTTTTTGAGTTGTGGCACTCATTTTGTCCAACCTATTTAACCCAACAGGTTTAACGGATTCCAGGATGATACTGAGTGTCTTTAACAAAGACCACAGACTGTTTCTGGAAGGAGGCAGAAAGGTGGAATAAACAAGGAGACTCCTGCTGCTGGGGAATAATATTACTCAATGGACATCTGAACAGTTATGCTTCAGTCATAGCTATAATAATGATCATATATGAGTGACCTGAAAGACACTGCAAATCCCAAATGATAATTAAATTGGCAGCACACCAAACCAGACAATGTAATGTCAATAGTACAGCTGGCATCTTTCAACCTCGGAAATATTTACAGGAACAGGCTCTTCCATTCTAACCGTGATGACATATGAAAAGCATATGTAAACTGAGTAGACCTAAATGCAGTTCCACGCAACAGAGCGCAGTATCCCCAGACTATGCAATAAAAGCAATGCCATACTACTGCAGAGAGAACATCAAGGGACCTTGGAATATGCTATAAAATTGGGATAATTTACTTGACTGCATAGTGTTGTGCAACATCAATGGGAGGACCATGTATTCCCAAGTCACTGGTTTTAGTGCAAATGTGTTCATGTAATACTGCCCCAGGACCCAGTTTATTTAATAAGACTGTTACCTTGTTCACGCCATCTGCCATTGCTTGCAGTGTTAGCTCTCTAGGTCCATCCACAGTTTTTCCATTATCAGTTGGTCCCCAGCTGGCACTATATATATCTATGACTTGAGGCATATGACTGATAGAGGAAGCCTCAATAATGTCTGTCATAAAGGGCTGGTCGAGCATTCGAATACCTGGAGATTTAATCAACATATGAATTATGCGTTACCCAGCACAAGATGGAAGCTCAGCACCTGGAGAAGTCCCCCAGTTACAGGTATTTTAATTCACTGGTAGTTCCATACACTCAGTAATTTTGCACTCGCCTTTTACATTTCACCAGGGCGTGCTTAGTCAGCAGGATGACAGCACTTAAACACCCAGTGACAGCAATGCAGCATGGCCCAGAGAGAAAAAACCACTTCATTGTTCGCCTTCTAATTACAGAGTATTTTCCATGTACTATTTGAAATTCAGCAATCTCAACATTTCATATAATTTAAATAATATTAGCACTTGTCCTGGTTTGACTTAGAACAAAACTAATTCTGTTCAGTGCTTTTACTTTTCAGCTCAGTCTCTTCTAGGTGACTGCACTTTCTCAAGTTAACAGCAGATTTTTTGCAGACAGCGTCTGCTTCTAGCAGTGGTAATGCCTGATGTTTAGAGTTACTACCAAGGACTGGTGTGTGCAGAAGGGCTCGTGCTTATACTTGCTCCTACAAAGACCAAGGTCACTGCTAAATCTTGTGCGCCACACTGGGGGGTGCAGCAAGTAAAAGGATGCACCTGCAGGGAGGAGAGGCCAGGACAGGTGACCCTGAACAGACAAACAAGGGATTCCATATATGTCATCCAGTATAAAGTTGAGGGATCACGAGGTCAAGGTCTCTTCTTCAGTCACTGGTGGACTCTGTCCGTTCTGCCTTTGATCCTGATTCTTGTGTTCCTCAATACAGTTCCAGAATCCCACTCTGGAATATGGTTCCTGTCTGCCACTGAGTCCATTCTGTGACTTCCCAGTTCCTGCTCACAGCATCAGGGGTGACGGTGATGTAATTGCCACCGGGGGGGTTGGCTTCAATATTGGGTTTTATATATTTATGTGTATTTCACTTTATTGTTATTACTTTCATTAAAGCTGTTTTAGTTTTCTTTTCCAACCCATCTGTCTGTCTCCCTTATTCTCTTTCTCTTTCCCTTTGGGAAGTGAGAGGGGTTAATAGAGAGCATCTGTCATTTGTCTAGTGGCCGGCCCAGCTCTAACCCTTGACAATGGTATTTAAAATAGTATTTTGTAACAACTAGGCAAAAGGATTAAGGTTCCCTCCAATTCTAATTTATACTCAGTGATGTGCTGACACTTCGTTAGTTTTTCAAGTAATTTTTCTGTTTATTTTGGTTCTTCTCCAGAATTTAATCAGAGAGGGGAAACACACTACAGAACAATTTCCTGGAAAATATCATTGTGTCAACATGCAGATGCAACAGCAAAATGTGGCCAGCATTTGGAGAAAAAAAGGAATGGTTTTCTTTAACCCATACTGCAGTAGAAATTGAGGTAGAGTTTAAACAACAAAATCTGAGGATATGCCAACTTCATAAAAACACACAAAGTGTTGGCCCTAAGAAAACCAGAGAAACCGACAAAGTAACGCAAGCCCTCCCGTCCATCATGCCCCCCCACAACATTTCACTGATAGCCAACTTCTCAGTGGCCTCAGGACGAGACCTAGACCTGAGTAACCAGGGATATATTCCAGCTCTCATTTGTCACCCTCAGTTGAAGTTTAGTTTTTTTACAACAGTTTTAGGACACAGATGGGACAAGAAATCAATACCACAGAGCCAAAAAGTGTGAGTGGCAGCAAGGATCCTGACTTAAAAGCCAGCACTTCTACCATATTCAGTACAAAATCCATGTGCTAAGCGTGAGGCTGGAAAAAGTGGTACATATTTCAAATAGAAACCAGACCAAAGCTAAATATTCCTGATCTGACTCAACGAGTGAGAAATCCCTTGATGTGCTTGTAAAAAGCAGATCTACAGTGACATCACAGGATTCATTACCCTTGGGAGGTGGGGGGACAAGTGGAGGAGTCACGTTTGACTTGAGGGGAAAAAAAGAGGCACAAGAAGCAAAAAAGCACAGTGTCCCAGACCCTTGACTCCCAACTTCCAATTCCACCTGCAAACATGGATCCTGAATCACAGCAGCAGTATCCTCAGCTCTAATGAACTTCCATGTTCCCGCTGACCACACGATGGTGCTACAGGTGTGCACTGTCCTTAGGCAGGAAAGGCTGGCACTCCCCAAAAATCTGTGGGGACCTTGCTACAAAGTGGACAAGTATGCAAGACTATTTGTAGGCTGTTGGTCATCAGAAAAGGCCTCCACCTCTTGATTTTTAAGGAATCAGCTTGCAAATGTAGTTATAATAACAGATGAGGTCCAACCAAAATCCCATGCCTCGATTCACATTCTTCTAAAAGTAGCTTTTGCCAGGATGTAAATTTTGTGGCATGTCTCATCCCTGAAGGGGACGTTACCAATTAATGAAGAAAGGGGACAAGCACTAGACCTGCCTGACCACTTACTAACTCTCCATGATATTTCATGGGGTAACAGCTTACCAAATATTTCTCAGTGCTCTTCTACAAGTGGAGATTCAGCTTTTGATTGTGTAGGTGACTGGTGGAAAGTAGCCTTCCCCAGATCCTTCTCACACCATGGTGAAACAGAGACTGGCCAAGCAGAGCAGAGCTGCCCATGCATATACACTGTGAACCATCCCCAGGAAGCAAAGGGCACATCCACACTGGTGTTTTGGTGCGGATCGGGGAATGAAAGTGAAATTCATTAGCATCTGTCTCTGCTTGCATGGAACAAACAGTCTTAAGAGCAGGAAAAATGGATTTCTTCAGATTAAACAAAACCGACACGTGCTGTCCCAGAGCCTAACTTGGTACAAGCACTGTATTCAGTCTATCGGTGCAGACAAGAGCTAGTTAGAAATAAAAATACCCAACATGCCTGAGGTGTGAATGCTGGGTGCAAGGCACCACCCATTTAATTCTGTGCATCTGCTCCCACAACTCTGCATCATTGGTTAAAATAGTAGAAACCAATGACAGCAGATTTACAGCACTGCAGGCCCTGCCCTGCCCTGTGAGAGCCCAAAGAATAAAAGCAGCACAGGATGTGCTTTTTCAAATAGTTTCTAAGTGCAGCAGGAATTTGTATTTTTACCCCCGCCAAATGAGATTTCTCACAAATGATTCTGCAGCTATGCAGGGAAGAAGGACTGAAAACCAGTCTACAAACAGGAGTTGGCATGCGAAGAAGCAAAGCTGTTCCTTTGCAATGTTATTGAAGAGGCCCCTCTGTATAAGGCCCTCAACTGAAAAGGCAAAGCCATGAAGAAATTTCTCTTCCCGGTTACTGTGGAAAGTAATAAACACGAGGCCCAGTGCCAACCTGCAGGTCTGTCCTGGGCAATGCTCCCTGTCTCTGCAGGAGAAGTTCTGACTGAAGCACAATGGCGTTAAGGACCATTTACACCTTGAATTGCTATCATACCTGCCACCTTGGAGTTGTATGCAACTCCCACGCCGCAAATGTTGTTGTTGGCAGCAGCAGACACCTCTCCCGCACACCTTGTCCCATGGCTGCAAAAGGGAAGACAAAGACACCACATGAACCTCAGCTAATGCAGGTGCTGAACCAAAGTTGGGTCACCGCCATCTCAGTTTTGCCTCGCTGTCAGCTCCCAGCACTTCAGAGTGAAAACCGTTCCACGGCAAACTGCTGAGTGCTGTACATGGATACTCAAAGGAGCTTATTCCTCACTGAAGCAGGAGATAATCAACTGCCCCTCTGCAGCACCAGCAATGCTTGCTCTGAGGCTAACACGCGTACTTACACTTCATGTTGTAAAGTTATTCAGACCTTGTCTTTTTCACTCTGTCAAACAGTTTCCGACTTGTTACCACCTATTAATCAGAAGAAACAGGCCCTAGACAGAATGGTGTAAAAATAAGATCAGTATGAATTCCTTTATTTTTGTGATTTGACAGTAGGACACCCACCATTTTGAACCCCACAGAACAAAGTCTAGCTTTTTTGCTGCTCAAACATGTGCAAGGAGCCTGTGCCTGCCCACAAAAGAAATGCTATACAAAGAGGTGGATGCAATACCAAGCTGAAGCAGCCAAAGGGAACCACAATGGGCACTGCAGTCCTCAGCAGCTGAGCTGCAGCCTGGCTGGCCAAGCCTAAAGCTGCCTGGACCTAAGGGCATGTGCCTCCCCTTCTCCTCCAGTGCCTAATTCCCAGGAGAGTTGACAAGGTGCTCCAGCTGTCAGCTCACAGAGCTACTACTTTCTGCTCAAGTGAAAAATGTCTCTGCTCTGACACAGAAGTCCTGGTTTGGGCTGACACGTGGCATTTCAAAAACACTTGGCATCTCTGAAGTGCTTCACAGCTCTTAACTGAGACCCTTTAATGTGCAGTGGCTCCAAGGCCGTTCTGCAGGAAGGCAGATTGCATTTTCCTTTCTCCTTATTTATCATAGAAATTAAACCACAGAGAAGATAAATATGGACAATTTTATTTTTTTTTTAAACAGCATAGCAGCAGAAAAAACAGTGAAACCTGTGCTGCTGTCAGGTTGTTATAAGCTTAAGATGTTGAATCAATATGAATCTATCCTACTGCTCCCATCAATCCACTCCGTGCATTAAAATTGGCATTGCTCCTATAGCATGCAAGGATTCATGCAATTAGCAGTGCTGTATTCTAAAGGCTCAGCAGAGTACCACATGAACCATCCTGGGAAGCAGCAAAATTGTTTTATTTTAATAATCTTTTTTTTTTTTCTCTCTTTCCCCTTAAGAGCCTCTGGCAAAGGTGAGTGTAACATTAATAAAGGGGTGAGAAGCAACATATTAACTTTCCTGCTGCACTTAAAAGAAAGTATTTTTTTAAGGCAACTCCATGAAAGAAAATGACTGGCCTTGAATATACACAGTGTCTTGATCATGAAAGGGTGAAGATCTCATGTGAGTTCCTTACAAAGGGGGCAGAGAGGAGAGCAATACAGATTTCCTCTTCAGCTGTTGGAGAAATTCCTTTCAATAATCAAGCAGGTTTTCTCTCATGCCCTTGTTCGAGGAACTGTGAAAAAATTATACCATTGCCAGGCATTCATTATCTAGTCACCCGTGGGCTAGCGAGAAGCCACAGGCAGAATAAATAGCTTCTTAAAAAAATTGTCTTGACTGATGCTGGGGTGCAAAAAAATGGTAATGCTGCCAAGTGAGCTTTCTCTCAAAAATGTATCAGGATCTTCCTGGTGAATAGGTCTTATCAGAAGGTCCTCTCCCCATCAGCTCGCCTGCCTAGTGCACTGGCCCACATGATGGAAAATGCAAGCAGATCTGTTCTAGCAGCTCAGGGTTTAGATACAGTGCTGCTGACCAGGGTCGGGGGGGGGGTGGGGGTGGGGGAAGGGGAAATTACATGTGAGTTAGTGGAAACACATTTGGTTGAATTATTAATGGCAAATAGCAGAGTTTTCCAATTTAGTCCTATTTACTGTTCATGTATCATTGATAAACCCATTGTGGTTTCTATGAAGTGACCCATGTCATAGGCACAAATCACAGCTTTTCTCTTCAATGTTCACTATTTTTTCAATGTTTAAAACAAAGAGATAGAAAGCAATTAACCTATAAACAATCTACTTCAAAGATAAACCATGTATCAGCATGTAGAACAACACATAAAGTACCATGTAGAGCAAGTTTTCCATAAACATTATATAAATGTAAACATTTTACATGAACATTCATGAAAAACTAAGGTGGGAGAGGGTAAATGAATTAAAAACCAGTTTTACCTTCAGTTAGTTTAAAGAACATATCTGTACTAGCTATCAAAATTTCACTCTGCTTTGTCTTTGAAAACTATTTATATTTCTAAAACCCACTTCCAGTACTATTGTGCATGCCCTTCTACAAACATATTTTTGGAAGGGTCAGAGGTGGCACCAATTATCACTGAGGTTCCTTTTAATCTGCTTTGAAATGCTTCTGCAGACAGCAAAGGACAGGATCCGTCCCTCCTAACCAGCTGTCCCCAGGAGAGGGCTATGCAGAGTTGGAGTCTCAATAGCTGGGATGATTTGCCTGTTTTGGCCACTTCTGTTGCTTCCACTGGGCAGCAGTTAACCATGCAAAGCTCAGAGGGACACTTTTGCAAGGCAAATGCCATCCCCTTTTTACTCACATGGCATTGTCAGCTCCTGAGCTGTTGAGCATTCGCACAAGGGTAAGTGTTCCTCTACTTGAGGGAACGTGCCACTCTGCCTGCATCCAAATACATCAAGAACCAGCAGTAGTGCTGTGGCTCCTCCTCCTTGACACTTGTGTCAAGAAAGAAATGATAAACCTGTTTATACAAATTCTCAATTATTATATTGTTTCCACTGTATTGATAAAAATGTGGAGGAGGGGAGTAGGGGTTTTCACCCTGTTAATGAGTGCTCTCTGGAAGCCAAGAGGAGTTATTTCCCCAACTCAATCACATTTTGTTTGGCTCCACAGTAAGTAAAGGACAGTTTTACCTCTGATGAATATGGGTTTCCAAGATGGTGACTAATTTTTGCCCAGCTAACCGTTATCTGAGAGAGTATATGAAATACAAAGGCTACAGGAGTGGAAATAACTGTTGGCTATTTATATAATGGCAGAAATTCGTCATCGGTGCTCTGAGATGGGAAGCCTTGAGTTGTGCCTTCTGCATGCTCACAAGAAAACAGAAGGTGTACAGAAAGGCAGAGCTACCACTGACTCCTATGGGTACCTCCACACTGCACAATATGGTACGTGCCAAAGTACTCAGGGTGGTTCCAGAGGAGTGCGTGTTAAAAATCACAGGCAAAGTGGTTCTAAAAAAACACTCAAGTGCTGTGGAGCTGCCTCTGCCTCTGCTTTTGGGAACAGGGCTTACTTCACATTCCTTCATTGGTCCCACTGCTCCTCAGGCTCAAACACAGCCCTGCCCCATGTTACACCCACTGTCCCCTACCAGGGATTTGCACCCAAGCTGTGGGTCTGAACACAGTCAAGCAGTCAGTACGTTTAAGCATGGGAATAAATGCCTTGTCTGCCAGTCATCTACGTACCTCTCCTTGTAACAGCAGCCAAACTGCTCAACTGCAATTCCCTGCTTGTGGCACTACACTCACCCCTTCCAAAATCCACCCTGCTTGGTTTCATAGGCCAGTGGCTGTTAGATGGAAAGGCCAAAGTGCTCCCTTAAAAAGCACAAAGTGGAAGGGGAATCTGTGCTTACAAACAATGCAGCTGTGATTAATCAAATACTCCTTGCAAAAACCTCTCCTTTTTTCCTAAAGTCTAATGCTACTTTGCACATGCAGCTGGCAGCTCACAAAAGCCCCTGGTTCATCTCTTTAAAAAACAGTCCTCTGCTTCTTGTTCCACAAATCACTTCAATTGCTCACATAGAAATGTATTCTTTATGGAAAAAGGGATATAACGTTATCCTATTTTGAGTCTGATCCTCCTGCGTGCATAAAATTCAGTGGGAGATACATCACTGACTGCAAATGGAGCAAAATGGAGCCTTTATTGCAGGTTTCTCAGAAAGGTTTTTCTCTGTAACTACCCTGCATTCAGACACACCTGTGCAGCGACGTATATGAATGCACAGACTGCCACAGGCAGACAGGAGTAACCTATCAGTAATCATAATTCAGGAGTCAGAATTTGACAATATCTGCTATAGGAGCACATTGGCTTGATTAACAGTATAGCAAAGAAATACGCAGATCAAAACATAGTAACAATTACTCCTGAACTTCTGAATACGGTGCGTTGGTTTGTATCTTCACCTAGAGAAAACATGAAATCTGGCATTTTAAAGCCTTCTTGAATTGTGTAGGCAGGAAAGCTGTGTTTAGGGAATGTATTGCTGGCAGGATTTATCTTACAAGGCAGAAAATTTCCTGTCTCACCAAAGAAACCTCAAGGTTCTTGACACAAAACACTATACTTTCTAGGTATCCTTTTTTTTTTTTCCTGGAAAGAGCAATGAAGGAAACCTGCAAAACAATTTCTGCATTGATTTCCTTCTCCAAACTCCCTGACTTGAGCTCTGCATCCCCTCAAGTAAAGAAATAGAAGGAAGTGTTGCCATTCTCTGAAAACCTGAATCATATTCTTCTAAATAATTACAGATTGGGTCACAGGTGACCATGCTGCTCACCCTCCCTTCTTCACTTGGATGCCTGAAGTCAGCCAAAGGCACCTGGGGCCAAAGACCTTAACCCTTGCCACATTCAGGATGCTTGAGGCCCATTATAAGAGACTTTAGGAGGTAACTCTGCTTTCAGGGCTGCCTTGCAGAATATGTGAGGACACCAAACTGTCCCTACTACAAAATACTTGATAGCAGCACAATCAGTGTTAATAGAGCTTGGCAGAACACAGTTTTATGAAGTTCCACACTGAAAATGACAGAAGCTACCATTACCAGCTAAAGCTAAATTTAATTTTC
Source organism: Actenoides lindsayi (assembly GCA_025331215.1). NCBI lineage: Eukaryota > Metazoa > Chordata > Aves > Coraciiformes > Alcedinidae > Actenoides > Actenoides lindsayi. The sequence goes on along the minus strand of WTSP01025405.1, from coordinate 44,059 downwards.
CTCCATGCTGCTCCAGAGTTAAGTGATATCTTTCTCCTACAAAGATTCTTTGCATAAAGTGAGAAAGGCAGCAGACCTTCAAAAATTAGAGCCTTAGTCTTTCTCTGACTTTCCATTCACTAATTGGATTCATACTAGTTTAAAAATGTCAGATGCCCTTTCCCAAAATCAAGGAGAAATCTCACTGGCATCTTACTTTGGCTGAAAAATGGCAGGACTACAAAGGAGGACATCACCGCTCCTAAATCTGTTTCATCTGTTCCAGGAAGCCTGTGTCTGAGGTGGAAGCACAGCTGCTTTGCTTCTTTGTTGTGTCACTCTGACAGAACTAAAATTGATTTCTTTAGAAACCAAAACAAAAAACCCCATAAAAAACTTGGAGGCCATCCACATCGCCGTACTAAGATAGAGACGAAAACCACACCAAAAAGGCTGGAAATACTTTTTTTGACAAGCACCAAGACTGAGCCCTGAAACCTTTAAAAGTTTTCAAATCTTCATTGGTGCTGCTATGTAAATGCTGAGAACATCAAATCTATTTACATTTAGAAGACCTTTGGAAATTTCATTGAAAATATCCTGAACCAATTTTTGCAAATCCAAGCCAGAACCGGCCTGTGACCCTGGGGAGTATGCTGCAGAGCCAGAGATGCTGGACGCTGCACTCTTGATTCCAGGTTTATAAGCACAATGGAACGGGTTCCCAGTTGCTGTACATGGACTTTAATTCTTCCAGCAGATCTTGGAATCGGCCCTGAAATGCTACCCACGTATGCTGACCTTAAATCAAGGTGAAAATACATTATTCAGAACATAACGTAGGATTGAATTGTTTTTAAACTGGTCACTCTATGCTATGCTGCTTTTTCTTCCTTCTCAGTCTACAGCTGGATGAAAAGACTTTTTTACTCCCAAAGCCTGTTCCTATCTCCAGCTTACTCCCTTTAAAATTTGCTAGCAGTGATCCTGCCTCAGACACAGCAGAGGTGAAACCAGTCTATACAGATTTGGGTTACTGTAATGTCCTAGGACAGGTGACAGATACAGGTATGTGGCTATCACCCATTCAAACAACCTAAATACATTCTTCAGAAGCAGCAACTTCATTTATAAACTATAAAATGGTTGTTCAGTGCTATTTAGAGATTATCTAAAAAAAAAAAGAAATCATAAGTAACCTCTAATTTTCTAAAGCAGTAGTGAGACGGCATCTTCTGTTCTGGCGACCATTGAATTTAGCAGAAAGAAGGCATTCCACAAATATCAGCAAATACTTACAATTTCTTAAGCAAACCAAAGTGAAGGGCAGACTGATCAAAATCCACTTACCTGTTAAACCAGTCATCTGTATAGCGGGGGTAGGGGTAGGGATCGTTACTGCTGAAGTCATAGCTGGCTTTGGCATTCTGCAAAACAGAAAGAAGTTCAGTAAGTCAGAAAGAAAACCAGATAGGCAAGGCAAAGCGGAACACAAATTGAAGGGGAAGCTGAGCATCATTAGCAAACTTTGTGCTCTTCATTCTGCAAGATGCATCTGGACGCAATCCAGTCCCTGTTGTGCTGTGCCATTTGCCACACCAGCAAGCCCGGAGAAAGATGCTTTCTGGAGCGCAAAGCATCCTGTGGAACATTAGTATTTTCAAGCAGTGTGGCTAACTGTGAAGTGGTGTGAGAGCTCAGGTTACTACTGAGGGACTGTTCACCAACACTTACATGATGAGTATTTTGGTGTTACTCTACTTGGTGTGGCAGGACAAATGTCCTATTTTCCAAACAGTGGTGGAAGTGACCAGACACTTGGTGTTCCGTTATAGAATTATTTTTTAAAAACTCAGCTGTGGCTCTACAACAAACAGTCAGATTTCTAAAAGAATGTAAATTTCTCAAAATTCAAATGTGAAAACTGCATTGATGGTCAGCATATATGCCTGAAAATTCCTTTGCATATTTTCTTGGTCCTTTAATTGTCTGAACAGCTTCACAAATGCAGCTTTTCAGATGTTTTTGAAAATATCATCCCGTGTCTTTGCTTTTCATATTAATCTAAATCATTCCTGGTTTTGCTCTATCAGCAAAGTTAAGGACACTCAGCAACTTTCTGATGCTGTATCTGAGAAGCAAATGGAAAGTTTCAGAAAGTCAAGTGCCATCTTCTTTCTTCTCTCTTAATGAAAAAATAAATAAAGGGTGACTGAAAATTAAGCTTTTAAAAATATTTAGAGGCTTCCTCTGAAGAGTATGTTCACAGAGCTTATATTTTAATAAACCCCATACTCAAGGAACAGAATTATGTTAATTCTTAATTAATGTGTACTTGTATTCTTTTTATGATTTGGCTGAGCATGCTATTGAAGATAATTTGAGACTTGTGTGTGAATAGCTTTACTCCTAAAAATATTCCCCTTCAGCAGATTCTCAGTTCCTGGGGTACAGGAATAGACAGTCCATTGGAAGCACCAGAATCTTTGGGTTTTGCATTCAAAACCCCTAACTCCCAAAAACTTATGCTAGAATGAAATGGAGACAATATTGTCCTTGATCCTTGGAGGGTAAAATTAAGTATCTCTCAAGTTACTGCACAGTGACTTTGTTTGGGTGATGTATCAGAAAGCCTGGTTGCTTATATTCAGCATGTACAATAAATATTTTATAGCATTTGAATGGGGCAGAGATTTGCAGAATGCCTGTCATGTGGCTTGATGATGTTCTCCAGCCCAGGCAGAGGGGAATCCCTCTATGAGTGTCCTTATTGATCTCTCTGTACCTCTAAACTGAGGCTCTGGTTTTCAGCCTGAAGATGCCTTCCAATAGTGTCAGCTAGAGACACAAATTCTCAGTCCTTCTAAGTCTCTGTGCGCAGGTGCACGTGTAAATTTACCTCTTTTAACTACCACAACTGCTTACACAGTACTTTGGCATAGATTTGTATGAGCTAAGAGTAAACAGCACATGAGTTTTCAGCCAGAGAAAGGAGAATTTGACAGTGGTCTATAAATCCTCAATAGCACAAAGAAGTTGGACAGGGAATTGTTATTTAGTACTTCTCATAATACAAGGACTAGTGGGAATCCATAGAAATTACCAGAGGGGAGATTTAGAAGCAGCCGAAAATAAGAAGTACTTTTCCACAGAACACATAATGAGTTACAAAATTCATTGCCTTTCAGCAATTCAGAGGTTAACAGCTTGAATTAAATAAAAAAGAGGTTATACAAATTAACGGAAGATAAATCTGGAAGGAGGATTAGATACTGTGCTTCCTTCTTCTCCAACAGTCCATAAAACAGTGAATGCTAGAAGCTGGGAGACCATAATCAGATAGATACCAAAACCTCTGACTTGGTGAATGTACTGCTCCCCAAGCATCCTCTACTGGCTGCTGTTAGAGGCAGGAACCTGAGCTAGAAGTCTTTGGGCCTCATGCAGTGCACCTGGCAAAAGCCATGTGGCACAGACATCCCATCTCATTGCCATAGAGGAAGTTTGGATTCCACAGTGTCCAGGGGAGCTGTGACAAGGATTTGTGCAAGAGGCCAGGTTTCATCCAGTGCATAGCAGTAAAAAGAAATTAGCTTGTCAACAGAAGATCCATCCCTGTTATTTTATTAATGAGAGCAGTATCTACTTCTAGCAGGACAAGCTGGAGAACAACATCCTATGGCAAAGTCAAAGCAGAAATGATGACTCAGAATAATCAGCAGATAAAACCTACTCTGCAACAGAGTCTATCTTGGCAACCTTTGGAGAGAAATGCATTTCAATCACAAATTAAAGAAGCTTCTCACACTGCTGCCTTGGACTAGACATGGCTTGGAAACTACACAGACTGCAAACAACTAAGCTAAATTTCAGTGATTTCAGATTGTTTCTTTCAGGCAGGTGTGGTCTAACTCAGTACTAAAAGTTAATTACTTCAATATGTTGTCAGCTGCTTTTTTGAGTTAGAACTCCTGTTGTCACCCTAAAAATACTGTACAGGTGAGAATTTAAACTCAGTCATGGGTCAGTTGTTGGGTTGGTTTTTTTCCCCAATCTGCAAAAAATGCAATTCTACTTACTGTCACATGAAAGAGTAAAGTAACTTGGCATAAAATAAAGCCTCTTGCATTCCAGCTTGTCCTCAGATATCAGGGGTGGCTGGGTTTAGATTCTGAGTGATATCCAATTTGGAGCTCTAAGTCAGGTCGTGTTCAATATATTGACCTACCACGCTGTGTACCTGTTTGACAGAGTAGTGCACTTTCCATCTAGTCGTGCTCTATGGACTCACACAGCCAGACTTATGAGAGTTTGGCAGTGCCCAATGAGAGATCTTTGTGGCTGGCTACATGAGCAGTGCAGTTTATTGAAGCAACAAGTGTACAGGTTCTTACAGACTCCTGGTGATACTGGCTGCAAAAGTACGTGCAAGTATCAGGATTATGAATAATACAGCCTGTCTACAAAATGCATTAAGTTAGGAAAAAACAACCCAAACCAACTCTGTAGAGATTTCTAAGTTTTCCTGAGGAAGCACTTGGAATAGTCTGGATCTTACCCAAAGGCAACCCTATGGGGAGGAAGAGAGGCTCAGTCCATCGACTGATCCCAGAAGTCAGAGGTAGTCTGTGATGGTACTTTCCCTGACTTGTTCACAATGATATCTTTCCTAACATTCCCCCTTCCTTAAGCCGTTTTTATACTATTTTTTTTAATCTTCAAGGTGGAGCTTGTATGACCCTTGTCATACAGATCTTTATTATGAGTGGTATAAAATTCTCTCACTTTGCATTTGAAGGTATAGATGAAAATTCAGGGCACAAGCTCAGTGAGGGGTAATCACACTTTTGGAGGTGGGTAGCCTTTGGGACAGAGGTGTGTTTTGGTATTATAAGGAGATTATAATGAGCAAAGTTCACACAAAGGCCAGCATTTTGTCAAAAAAATAACAGACTGGATAGCAAATATGCAGCATATCAGTTCCATAGTACCATAAAGTTCCCATCTTCTGCAATAATTCACAGACCCTGTCCACAGGGTCTTCACTCCACTCTCTGTGGTGTTTTGTAGACAGTGTGGTCCAGGGAACCACCATGAAATGGATTCCTTTCATACCAGTTGCAGCTTGTGCTCCATCCTGGAAGCTTCTTTGATATTATACCTTTCCTTCACGTGTAAACAATGCCAGGCCTTTAATATAAGTTTAGTTTTTAAATCACCCGCAGTAATTATTCCACACTTACATAGACCTTAAGCTCAAAGCAGGTCTTGGTGAGGCTGATTTTTCAGAACATCATCAGACATGCAAGCACCTCGTGGTAGCTATCAACTGCTCTTGACTCTAGAATTGCCTTCTGCAAAGAATTACAGAATCACAGAATGTCAGGGGCTGGAAGGGACCTTGAAAGATCCTCTAGTCCAACCCCCCTGCCAGAGCACGATCACCTAGATCAAGTCACACAGGAACGTGTTCAGGCAAGTTTTGAGTATCTCCAGAGAGGGAAACTTCACAACCCCTCTGGACAGCCCGTTCCAGTGCTCCGTCACCCTCACTGTGAAAAAAATTCCTCCTCATGTTTGCACAAAACTTCCTATGCCTCAGCTTCCACCCATTGCCCCTTGTCCTATCATCAGGCATCACCAAGAAGAGCCTGGCTCCAT